>JAGDQP010028667.1:0-23968 GCA_022664845.1 Lepisma saccharinum
TTTGTACATAAAAATTGATCTAATCCAAATTCTTTTCTTGTATATGGACTTTTGAATGCTGGTTGTACATTGTCACTTAGCCTATTTTATTTATCTTTTACTCGAATGTTGGCTCTCGTATATGGCTTATTTAATCCAGCTCAGAGTACATCTTGTACATGATTTTCTCAAATTCCTCATTTTAAGTTAATATCACTTATTTGACTTGCTAGAATTGGACATTTTAAACAATCTTCGTATACTTAACCAATTCTCTATATTTTGTATGATTTGCTGAGCACTGCATTTTAAAAATTAAAAAAAAAATACTTATTGGGACACAGAGCTCGTCACACTCACATAGGTTTGTGAAGAAGTTAATGTTTCGCCAGTGATCCTAATCAAAAGTTTGCGGATTACTTTTAATCCCTGATCAGTAACACCCACCACCCAAACACACATGTAACTAATATTATCTATATCTAAAATATCAAAACTTTATTGACACGTTTGTACATATTGTTGATAATATTCTGCCATATTTTTATATAGTGGAATACATGTTAATATCAGTTGAATACATGGAATATAATGATATATTTTTTCTGTGTAGCATGAATAAATATTATATTTTTTTGAATAGTACATTTAATTTACAAATTCTACATTATAATTAGCACTTAATAAATACAGACACCTTGCTTAATTTATGGAAAGATAACGATTAATTAGTAAAATACTTGATATTGTAACAAATCAGTTGGATGGGGGCATCTGAGAAAACCTTGTGGAAAATTCCACGAATTTCACGTACCTGGCTAATAGCAAGTAGTCGATTTTCCAATACTGTACGATACGCTGTGTCGCAGTTTTTGACCATATTTTATAAAAGGCTACGATCAATATAATGAGTTGTTGAATGTCCTACAGCCAAAGGTAAAATACAATTCGGTGTTGCAGTTTCTGGCTGCATGTTATTAAAGCAGAGATTTAATCTACGTTAGCACAGATACCATGTCGTCTAGGCTAGTGTTGTATGACCATATATTTCAATTTATTAATTTCTTATAGTTTTGTGTAACAGTGTATTTAGTTCGTAAGACATTTTGGTTTATATTGAATTGTTTCTAAGTTTCTATAATGTAATGAATCATGATCAAACGCTAAAATTATCCCAAGCTCCAAGGTAACAATTATTATGTAAGAACAGAGCAACAAACCACGATTTAACCTTGGTTTACACGAACTTTGAATTGTCACATGTGTACCATCTCTTGCTCTAGAACCACGAGACATCCTGGAAATTTATTAGCGATGTGAACAATAACAGAAGAACCTTTCCAAGAAATGATTTAAGAACTGTAAACAGCTTCACCTTGATCAGTGTACTTTTCCCACATGAAATTGATCAGTACTTCCTTCGATTCGAAAATAAACTATTATAAATATTACTGAAATATTCCTTCTTCGAGCACTCGCAGACAGACACTTATAGACACTACAGCTTCAGCCAAAATTCAACAAACAGCTATCTACAAAATACTCTTCGTTTTGGACTTAGAAAAATTACAAAATCTTACATCTTTGGTTTAAACACGATTAAACCGCTTATACAGTGAAAGTGACAGTTTGAACTTAGAACACGAAATCCATCAAACACGACATATCAACAGCTCAAAAACATCTTAAATTCAAAAGTTACGTTGCTCTCTCTAAATTATCTAAAATGGTATATGTATTATATTCGGTATAATTTGGTATTTGGAGCTCAAATTAAACTCATTTGTATTCTTGATATTTTATATTTAATATGTTCAGATTTGCATCATGAGTCAGAACTTCGACGCCGAAGAGGTGTACTGACATCTCTTCTTTAAAGTTCCATTTTTAGTTTGTATAATCTTGTATTCTTTAATTTAGCTAGTTATGACCATCAATAAATGTTTTCGTTACGTGTGTTTGCTCATCCTTAAGTCCGTCAAGAAGGTGTACATCGCCTAACTTCTAGGTACCATGCCGGCAGCTCGGAGACTTTCCGTGATGTCCAGCGCCATTGCTATCGTTAGACCTCTTCGCATACGCCCCTAGCTCGGTCTATAAATGTTCTCCCGAGGTGGTCCCTCATCATGGTGTTCGGCACCATAAATGACTTATTTAGACCTACTATCTAGTCTGTTATCATGGTGGAGTGCATTCTTTATTATTTAGTACGATAGAATCTTGAGTTCGATTCCAAAATTCGGCCGTTAAACCGACCCATTATCATAGTATGAAGCCGACGCGTTATTTTTGAAAGTACTATGAATGCAGTCCTGATTTATTTGTACCATCCGCCCATTCGCGAAACATTTTGATTACATTAACTACTTGCATATTATTTCTTCAAAATTTCCAGCATGGGTTCTTCACTATCTTGTTTTTCGCAACCGCAGTCTTCAGAAGAACAGGCCTTGGCTCAAAATACAAATTTCAATGGACCCCCACACTTTCGGCAAAATAGATACAATCATGACACCCCGTCAAAACATTTATGCAATCATCACTCTCGTTCCATAACGCAACGCTTATTTCGTTTAGATACAACGGTCCACACATTATAATAAGTGAAATGGCAATTACAAATAAATCATAAGCCAGAGGTTTGCAGTGAAATTAACCACAAAATGAAAAGAAATTACGCAAGCAACCATCATAAAACTCCTGACCAAAAATCTTGTTCTACTGTACCTCTTTTCACTTGATTTTATAAATAGATTTTAAGAACAGAAATTTATGTTAGTAACAATTTATTTTCCTTTATTTTATGGTAAATACTCCTTTAAGTAATACTTTTGTTTTTCCAATTTGTTTGCAAAAAAAGCATAATATTTATTTTGGCAAAGGCAGCAGCTTGACTGTGATTAAACTTGTAAGTACTTGACCAACATTCGCGCCGTAACCAATTTCTTTAGTAACCATCTATGCCACATTGACTCTACGCTAGACTAAGAAAAGTTACTAGTTTTATAAGTACGATTTGAATTCTTGAACAAAGTCCAATTGAGGTAACGTTAGAATCCATTGTTTCGAACATTTAATTTAGTCGACAGTTTGAAGACACGCGTTCATGTTAGAACATTGCCAATTTATAATTTAAGTCCGCAAGAATATGCTAGTTACTGCTTCAATTTCCAAGGGAATTAATTTCCGGGAATTTAAACTTACAATCTACGTTATTTTGTACCGATTTTGACAAACCTTGAACATAAACTTCGAGACATTTGAGTAAAATAAATTGATTTTACAATATGAAGATATATTTTACAATTTAAAGTTCCCCATCCCTTATATTTCCATCATGTGAATTTAAGACGCATTTTGCCACCATAAATTTGATATGCTTTTATAGTATTAGAGTATTTCTCTTACATCAGAATATTATTGTAACCCATTTTTCGGCATTGGCCAACGTCATTAACTACATTGCAAAGCATGTAAGATCAGTCATTGCGTGAAAATAAGTTGCAAACTATTAGGTACTCTTTGTAAAACTTTTATAATTCATTTCTTTCGACTTCGTATAGATTTTGTTTTTGTTAAAATTCAAGAGAAACTAGACTTGGGTAATGCGAAATGTTGGCTTTGCGAGGATAGAGATTTGTGAACTTTTTGTAAAATGTATAACTAATTACGTAGATACACTACTGGTATATAAATATCTGCGTCGTCTGTTAATAGTGGTAACGTCCCAGTTGATGGCAAGGCAAACTAGGAGCGCCTCGACGTGTTTCAAATTTTAAATGTGTTGTCTTTCGAGTCATGATAAGCATGCTTCGCACTTATGACTGTACTTCCTTGGAATCCTCAATATACTGCTTTAACGAGTAATTTTGTAGAGTATACTAACATTTTTCTTTCTAAATGTAGCTGTTGTTTAGACGTACGAAAATTATTGCTTAAGATAAAAGGTCTAATTTCTTTCAGTTAAGGTATTATAAGCAGTCTTTTGCTTAACTTATGGTTTGTAATTTATTATGCTTTGCATTGTAGTCATAGCGCACACTATTTTGAAACACTTGCACACTTCATAAGTTTATTTAAAGTCAATCCCTCTTATCATGCAATAGGAGCGAACCACTTAGAACCATGTGCAGATATTTAACCAGTTCTCTTAATGTTTGCGCATTACCTTCCAACTTCGAAAATCTTCCATGCCTCACAGTAGATGTCTCTGGGATGAACAGCGTATTTTCTTAAATATACCTCTAAAGTTTTATTTGTGATTGTTTCAGCATTTTCCTCTTAGCTGAAATATGACGGTACGAATCAATCATAAGATTAAATATAACATACTTTCAAGTTCAGAGGCATGTACCGACGAGGCAACAAATTTAGAAACAAAAATAAATCGCGAAGATATGTGCGAGTACAGAGTTGTTTTCTGTTTTTCTAATTTTATTATTGTTTCCTCCCTGCAATTACGTTTGTCTGTACTATCCTGCCACAATTAAATTATAACACCTAAAATATCAGCAATTAATGTTGTTTCCATTGTAACTGTAACGCAACTCATTGTGAACAGTAAGTGTGGAACAAAACGCCAGTTCGTCTGGTGAATACTGTGGCATCATTTTTAACTCTAGGAGCGATACCAAGTGTGCTGGCGTTATAAAGCAACCTTTTTAGGTTTCAGGGGTCTCAGAGGTAGATTAATTTAGGTACGTTGACTTACTCGGGCGTGGTCATTTTGCAGCAATGTGCTTCAAGGCAAACAACAAATAATTAACATTCAAATAACAAGTTTATTTATATAATAAAGAAAATATAAAAATGGGGTTTGATACAACAAAATTAATTACATCTTAAAATAATTCACTTGAAAACTTTAGAAATTAAATCTACATCGTTTTGATCTAAGTAAGCAAAATAACGACAAGCTGTCCTATTTATTTCAGATAACTGAATTTCATTTACAATGCAACTGGTTCAATTGATTATCTAATATCGAAGTTTCAACTTCTTCCTGAAGAAGACCTTGGCTGGTTGCACGAAAACATGAAAATAGGACATGTTACAACTCTGGGGATAAAGTGTGTTTCATCTACTGGAAATTTTAAGTTCTAAGATAAACTTTACTATCCTGATAGATTAGTTGAGAATTCCAAGTTCACGTATAGATGTCGACTAACAACTCACTTTCCGTCTCCTGGGGTGATATTCCTTATAAAATTCACGACCTTAGACCTTATATAGGGGGCCTCGCGTTAACGCCCCGGAAGGCTTACTTCCACAATCTCGACGTTTCACCATGAACACGTAGCCTTCTCGCAAATATCACACGATGCCATATTTGGTAAAAAAGATAGGAATTGAGGAGAGGATGTTTTGGGGTATTGAGTAACTCTTACTACGCATCACTTGACCACAAACTCTCCTTGAGAATGTCTCTTTTGATCTTATCTAGCCCGTCCTATGATATTGTCTTCCTCTGCTTGTCCATACTCATCCTTCCTGAATTGCGTAAAACAGAACTTTTCATATTTAATCTCTACCACATTTATGACAAGCTTCCTTGACAGCTAACAACTGACCTTGCTAAGTTGCTGTCATATTTCCGAATTTCGACGTTGCTAAGCAGGGAATCGACAAATATTCTTTCAACAGGCTTTATACTATTTCTCTTGTATTTTAACGTTACTCAAACAAGGAGTCTCGCTCCAATCGTGGGTCAAAACTTAAGGTGAAGCAAAATCTAGGATAGGGTGGGTAAGACGTAATCCTATTTCGCCACAAACCCTCTCCACCTTCGCTGTTTTCGGCTCAAGGAGTGAGAACAAAGAAGGGGATTTTGCTATCTTGTGTTCACGGATTGACTCGAGAAAGTGTTGTTTTCCTAACTTATAAATGAAATGTACATGAAGTTAAACGAGGGGGGGTGGGTGTTATTTACGGTCATCTTCATTCTGAAGTTGTTGCTGTATTACTATAATACTTACTTATACTAAAATGTTTCAATACTCAATACATACTTCCGTATTTTCTTTCTAATCACAATTGCGTAATAACAAAAGTGTTTTTTTTAAATTAGAAGGTAAAATTACAATTTGATCCATCATTTAGTTTACAGCAAAATAAGATGTAAAGGTTGATTCTACGTTAAGACAGTATTGCTCAAAACAAGCAAAGTTTATATGAGTTTTTTTAAACTTGAGAGAAGAATAGACGAAAAACGATAGAAGAAATCCCACAGTCTGTCGTTATAGCATATAAATTTTACTAAATCTATCTAAAACATGCTTACTTGATTAATGTAACAACCTATTAAACATCGACGTACAATAGTATGAGCTATTATGACATTGTAACATACAGCAAAGTTTTGAGGCGCACATTTACATTTTGTTTTACGCCACTTGTAAAAATGTTTTTGGCTTTCTTTTTTTTCATTAACACATCATTTTGAGAATCGACAATAATATTTCGCGGAAGCAGGATATTCTCAGGAGAAATCAAAGGTGTTTTCATTCTTCAAGTTGGCTACTTCGTTCTTCCGGCTTCCAGACGACCTTGACTTTCCGTTTGATCGTATGGAATGGATGGATGCTTCCAGCAAACACGTTAGTAAAAGAAATGACTGTTGAGTACAAGTAAAAATAAGTCTCATGTACTGAATAGTCATACAGAAATGGATAATAACTTCATAAATATGGCTTATAATTCGCTTCGAAAATTTTCCAAACTGATAATCAGTGATTTTGCCGAGAATAATTAATATTATTTTTTTATTTTGATTTTTGTATTCGAACAGTTAAATTTGTAAGTTGCAAAGTCTGTTAAGTGACTCTAATTCTTTCCATGAGTTATATAATTTTATATTTGCCTTCAAAATTAATTTAACATTTCTAGAGCGTTAAACTTGACAATAAATTATAATTACCGAAAACTACAAAGTTTGTTATGCTCAAACAAGTTTTAATTTGACTAGTGTATTTATTCAAGCGGCCGAAATGCAAGCTAGCTGTTATTTATGTACTTAGGTAGTGATTCGTTGAAAATCACTGGTGCTAGTTCACCGAGATATTTTAATTACATTTGTGGTTCATTTTCCGTTGTCACCCTTGCTTAAATTTAATTATTTACATTTGCAAAACATTTTCTTAATTGATACATCATAAACTGCTATTTTTATTTAACTGCTATCACGGTAATAACAGTTATTTTTTTAACTGTGAATCCTGTCAGGAAGTTGGCTTCTACTGGGTGTGACGCGTCGTGTTGTCATTTAGCTAGCGTACATAAAGTGCTTTTGGTATGGTAATATATACAATTCTATGTTTATGGCACTCAAATATTATTATTTAAATGTCAACAACATAAGTTACAATTTACTGTTGGTATTTGTCATGCTGCTCCAATTGTCCACTAGTGGTTGCTGCGAGTTTCCTGATGGTCACGATTGATGTGCTGAAAAGTTTAAAAGATAGCGTTAAATTTATTCCTTTTAGTTGTGGATAGGTTCCTTACTTTGACCTGTTGAGGTCCGTCGAAAATGTGCTATAATCCTTACGCTAATTTGTAACAAGTGTAGTATAACTGTACACGGGTGCTTTCAGCACCACAAAAGTTAGATGCATTTCAGAATGTGCTTATACAAGTTCATTATACTAGAAATAAGAAATTTAGAAAGTAGGCCTATGTATACATGTACTACGGTTCGGTTGATTCTGACGGGCTTTGCTTATTTAAGTACGTACTTGTTTGTACTTCCGAAAGCTTTGTACTAGTAAGTACATTATGTACCAGTATTGGGCCACTTGTTAACTTCGCTTGCCGGAAACCATACCGGTTTGTATTACTAGCGGTAGTCTTACTTAAAGAGAGGTTAGGTGGCTTCCTTAAATCGAAAATATTTAAAACTTGTTGGATGTTTAACTTTTTTAAATAGTGCCTGTGAGAATCAATCGGACTTGTAGCCTAAGCAAAGAAAATCAAAATATAACTACTTCTATATGAATACGTTCGGTTACTTTTTCTAAAGTAGTGTCTATTGACTAAGATAATGGCTATAAGATAATAATAAAGTAACTATAAATTGAAGCAGGGTGTGGTGAATCTCAAGTTTCATGTCACGGTTAGATACACTGGTTCGTTAGCATTAAGTTGTTTGTCCAGCCATCGCCTTAACATTCTGATTAACACTAAACTTAGTGTTAAGCTTATAAGTCCTATTAACAAAGCAATTGATATTGTTGTCCACTCTGCTATATGGGGTCGTCCTAAAAATTGCTTCGTTTGTCGTTGGGGATTACATTCCATGCATTCAAAAGGTAGGGGTTCAGATACATGACCCATATACCATTGTACCGGTAACAGAAATTGAAATCTTCCATAGACTTGCGTAGGCGTTATACACGGTGGTAGTGCTGAAAAAGGTTTCATCTTGCATCCGTACTTTACATCCGCAAGATAGTTCGAGGATCAGAGCGCCAACACGCGGAAAATTATGGATTGGAATAACTATTTCTGAACACGTAATAGTCAATCTATGAGAAGGTTTTAGTAGCATTAATGTGGCCGTACAATTTATCCGATGAAAAACATTAATGTTTTTCGCAGAAACACATTCTATATTGCACAAACGTCGTATAGTATCCGCATCATTTATCATGAGTGCCTTCACACAATTATACGCCATAATTTCCTTTGCGTTAAAAAATCTAGCTAGGCACAAAGTTTCCCGGGTCAAGTCACAATCCGTGGTGAGTAATTCTGTTGACTGAGAACTGTTTGGAGCAGGGGTAGATGTTACTGAAATCACAATTTCTAAGGGTAGTGTTACGTGACATACATCCTGATGATAAGTAAATAACAGTGGTTGTAGTCGATACATTATCCGTAGCTGATTGCTTTTAAGGACTGGGATTTTAAATGCTATTAGCGTAGAACTTTCAGAAATTGCACATTCCAGAAGCGGAAAATAAAATAAACTTTCGGCATAATTATGATTAATTACTGTAATATCATTAGAACCTGTTAGTCGTGCCGTGACTAATATTATTATCTCTTTCGTTTCATTGAATGTCCATAGAAGGGGGTCCAATCTGTGAGTTTGACAAGCTTTTATCAATCTTTCGAATTCTATACGCGTATTTAATTGTCTACTTGTTGACCAAGTAAGCCAATTTATATTTTGATAACTTCTAATTTGGCGAAGTAAGGCTTGGTAATTTTCTGGTGAGTAAAATATCCTTCTAGTGTGGGATTTCGTTAAAAAAATGAATTGATATCCTTGGGTGGGGTCGTCTTGTATCAAATTAATTTTGAAAACAGTGCTCGGCATATCTTTCCAATTTAGTCCACTTGATATTCTCTCGTCATATTTAATTTCCGTTACGACTGGTAATGATGAATCGTACATAATCGGCTTGGATAATTGTATTTTATTTACTCCAGAATGATAGAAAGTATTTATGTCTAATCCTATTACTGGGGGGAGGAATACGATTATTACAGCTAGTCATAACATTGAGGTAGCTGGTTCCTCGATTAAGTTCGTGGTGAACTTGGTTCTTGGTGGCTTGACTGGAACTTTCATTTGTGAAATCTCAGTTTCTATGTCAAGCGACGGTGGGTTGGGGGGTTGCATGCGGAGTTGGAGAAATTTCAATATTCGACGAAAGCATAAGTAATAATAGGTACAGAATAAAACAATTAACATAGCTAGTACCAATATTACATAACCTAGAATTTCTGCTGAAGTATGCACAAGTAATTCGTCTGCTTTCGCGGTGGGCACACCGGCGAACATAAAAGACAAAATATGTACTCTGGACTTATAAATAATCCATAATATGACCACAGTCAAAACTATATTCCAAATATAAAGAATAGTAAGGTAGGGCCTAGGTGCTATTACCTTGTTTACATGTACTGAGAAACTTTCGTCATCTTCAGATAAAGGCTTAATATTTTCAGTTTTAAATTCAGGGGAACCTAAAGTCCAATTCGTGTCAATGGCTTGATCCAAATTAACAAATTCTGGTAATTGTAAACTTTGAGCGTGTACTCTAAGATTCTGTAGCTTTGACCAGGCTGCTGGAATCAGCGTTTTGGTCTGTATTCGTGAAACTGTATTAGAGGGACAAGGATACATTTTGGGAATTTCTAAAGTTTTGCCTACACTGGCACTACAAGTGCAAGACAACTTTAAATTCAGTGATCCAGGTCTATCTGGATCGGTATCAATTTGGTGAATTTTGGATCCACATGTGATTCTGATTCCGTCTGATGGATTAGTGATAATATAATCGTTTGGATCAGCTTGAGTAATAATCGTATCGGTTTTAGGTTCACATTGTAACTTACAGTATTTCTTATAATGTTATACTGTGGTACCGTTCCATAAACGGCAAATACAATCCGGAGTTGAAATTGAATTTTCAGACACTTGGGGTATATAGCATAAGTCGTCTGAAGAAGCTAAACAATTAGAAACGTAATCATCTCTCAGTAATTGTATGGTTTCCGGTTTCTGCACAATAATAGCAGGTTCGTGTTTCAGCAAACACGTCATATTTTGCCAGTGATAAGGGATAGACCTTAAAGTGTATAATTTCACATTATCTTCTCGAATTATAGGGACTTTAAAAATTACCGTTAATTCGCTTCCTGAAAAATGACAAGAAGTCTTAAGCTTGTAATGGTGGAGAAATTTTTCTGGGGGAATGGCCAGTTTGTAGCCAAATACTGCAATCTTTTGTCTTACAGTTTGTAAGTCTGCCAATAATTTAAGGGGGGAGACTACCGTTATTGGTAACGTATAGTCTATACAAGACTTATGAATATCTTGTGTTTCCCTTACGTGAATTGATTGTAACATTAGCTTCGTGAATGTCATTAGCTGAATAGACTGTGCAATTATCGTACCCTTTTCGTCATTACTTCTTACTCTATTTATTTCGTTCTGTAAGCGTTTTATTGCGGTTTCAACCTCTGAGAATGTCTTTGAGACTGTCTCGGCATATTTATTCGTATCCTGAACTACTGATATCGAATGTCTGTGATCTGTGTGTAATTGATCATGCAACGTTTTGACAGTACGCGCAATAGTTTCTTGCTTTGCCACATAAGGGGCTAAGGTTTTCCTATCCACCAGATCGCAGCACCAGCTTAATGCGTTTCTAAGGAAAGCAATACCTCTTAAATCTCTAGTGGTGTCGGTTATGTTTACCTTGAAATACTGAGCTCGTAGATGGACTTTCAGGGCAATCAGCATTTGTTGGGTTACTGACATCATAGAACATGCCGTTCTATCTGTATCAACATGTGCGTTACAAAAACCTTTCAGATGTTCAGTTTCGAGAGCGGTTAGTGCTTCGTGTATACTAGGAGGTTGGGACAAATTTTGTTTATATACCAGGGGTACAGACTTTTCGTAAGCTACCTTTGAATGTAGAGGTTTCCATAGGATTCCGGTAGTCACTAATATCTTTGGTTCCAAGTCGTCCCGTTGCATATTTCCAACGCTTAACATAAAAAGGAGCAGTAAAATCAACATCGTGGCTTCTGAAAAGAAAAGAAATGGGGTCCTAAACTAAAGTTCATTATAATAATGAGACTGCTAAATGTTTCAGAACTTATTTGGAGAGAAAAATAACATGTCCGTAATATTTTAACAATATCGGACAGGACGTAGATTATGTAACTAATAATTTTACACTGAAAGTATATAATAACCATATCACATATATATAACCATATCAACACTTGAGTCCTAACCTAAACTTTTTTTTTGAAAACTGGGTTTAATTATGCAAGAATTCCTTCCACGTGACCGGTAACTCTAATACTTCTATTTTGACTTTCGAATTACTACGTTTTGTGATTAGCACTTCAAAACTGTTGTTGTAGTCTTTCTTAGATCTAACAATCAATCTTCGCAACTTAAATTTGAGCCAAGTCAGCCATATTAGAAATTGCATATATGACCATGTTGCAATGTATTTTTCCTTTGCTCCATTAATCAGTGCTTCGCGACTAGAGTTTGGAAAAACCTGCTTATGCAGTCGTGGGGGAATACCAGCTAAGCTTAAGTGTACAATATTTGTGACGAACCCTAAAATTGTTTTCAGTACCTGTAGTGACATACGCGGTTCTGAGGAGTTAGTAAAACTTCTTTGTGGTAGTTCGAATTCCAAGAAATTATTCGGGATTTCATATAAGCTAGTAAGACTCATTATAGCATTACAATACTTACTCTACGATATACCAATCTATCTTGGTGATAAATCTTGACCTGTTCAAGTTGGGTTGAATTTTATCTACGAAAAAGAGAGAGTATCCTAAGTACTATATAAGCGACAGTCGGCAGTATTTACATTTTTAGCTTTTTTTTAAAATTCAATATCATATTCATCCGATTCTTGTGAATCAGGTTCTGTGTAAAACTAGTTATACATACGAGACAATTTAGTCATCACGCATTTACTTGGTCTTGGGTTGTGAAGTGGATAAGGGCATCTCCAATTTTCTGAGGGATAATTCATTATGTTTATGGGTTCCAAATCTTGGATGTCGAGTACCTTGATTGCGGGAAAGAGTTGTTGAAAAATATTCTCTAAAAATGGAGTATAGCAGAAAATTCTTTGATCAGGCCTAATGCCAAGTAGTACTTCCGGAAAAGATGTTGGAAATGTTGCAATACCTGCGTCCCATTCCAAATCTGACTAGGCTAGGAAGCGTTGGTAGCGCACCTTTGCATCATTTTGCAAAAACTCTTCAGCTATTGGCTGTTTAAATACAAAATGACTTACTCTAGGTGGTTCGTTGTACCAATTTACATGAACGGGCATCCTAGCCAGTTCTCTAATTCAAAATTTGTAATCATTTCCAAAGTAACCATTTATATGACCTAAGTGTGATACTGAGGGGTCTTCTAGTTGCTGTAAAAGATGTGCTTGTTCCATTTTCTTTTATAAAGTTAAAGCAAACTACTTGACTATATGTACTCACAATGGCATGGCAATTTGTGTATCTGGAATATTAATTACCTGTAAAAGACAACGGGGATTCATCACGACCTGACTTCAGTTTGATTAAACTACGAATATTTTTAGTTCTCTAACAATTAGTTTGGTAGATAATATTAATTAACATCATCTATATAACTTGCAAATTAATCTTAAAGAGTACTACCACATACATAAATATCATGAAAAATCAATTCAAATATAAAAAAATCAAATCAATGAAAAATCAAAAGAGGGGGGGGGGGCATTTCTACCATTTTACTCAACTTCCTTGTACACTTTTCCTCATTTTGTCCTGTCCATTTACCTTAGTTATGACCTACTTGTATACCAGTGGTTTTTCTCTGGGGAGGCGCAGAACCAGTTCCGTTTCGCGGAAATTCCTGAGTTTTTGTATTTTGGTTCTGGAATCTTTTCCTTCCGTATTGATTACCTTGTCGGCGTTTCGATAGGCGATTATTGGGATTGTTGGGGTTGGAAAAACATTCTCTCTTGTAATGACCAATCTTACCACATAGAAAGCATACCACTGGCTCTTTTTTGTCATTTAAATTAAGATTTTGCTATTTGTTTGATGAGATTTACACGTCTTGGTCCCGGAAAGGGACGCCTTCGTCTTGGTTTGACGTTTCGATCCTCTGTGGTTCCGTCATCATGCGTTGGAGCATGCACTGCGTAATCAATTGCACGCCGTTTCGAATTAAACCGTGCCTTTTCAAACAACATCATTTGTTCGTGTAGTTCCTCCATAGTTTTGCAATTTAGTCTTGTTAAATATTCGAGCATTTGTGGACCTAAACCTTTTAGAACATGCTGAATCTTAGTCAGTTCACTCATGTCTGGGTCTGCTTTTTGGCACAATCGAGTCACATCATAAAAATACTCGGTGCTTGATTCGGTGTCAAGGTTCTTTCTGTTAAATAGTGCATTATTCGGGTCTGATCTAGTTGAAGGTAAATGCTTCTCGAATTCTTTCAGAAAATCATCGAGTTTTTCTATCGCATCGAGCTTGGTTTTGTACTAATAATAGTAATTCTTAGCTGGCCCGTCCAATATACCGATAAAGTAACTTCTTGCATCAGCGTCCTTCCAAGCATAAATGCCCTTCACTAATTTGAAGTGTTCCAGGAAGGCTTCGACGTCATAAGTAGGCAATCCGGAAAATTTTTCCATCGGCAAGTTTGGAACTCGGTTTGAAATGACAACTGAACTTGCTCCAGCCATTGTTTGATTGATTTCGGAGATTGAACACTTATCACCTGTTTTCCTGCAATGGGATCGAGTATGATACATGAACTCAATGTATAATTACCTTAGCGCTTCCACTGTAGTTGTGGTTGAATCAGTGGCAAGTCTGCAAAAATAGAAATGTGCCTTAAACAATACTTGTTCACTTACTGCTTCCAAAGTTAATTTCTGCATGACATCAATTTCTTTCTTCTTTTCGCCCGTATTATGAAAACCTATGGGTCTGCCGTTTAAAATACATACTTATCAACTGCGTTCTATCCTAACAGAGAGCTCTTTACCAATTTATTTTTCCCTTTTAGCTGCGTGAACCAAGAGTTGGCAGCTCTGGTTCAAATAGGGTTAACTCTAGTCTGTCGTGGGCCAGACGACTTTCCAGCTAACATTTTCTCTATCCTAGGAGTTCTGTTACTAAGTGGTCTAGTAGATCACTACGGTATACCTTATTCCTTATAGTTGATATGCCAACACCCATTGTTTCGGATCCAAAGAGAGTCAAGATAAGGGGTAAGATAAGTTGTAGAAGGTATGGAACGCATAAGTAAGACCTAAAAAAGTGGGGTCTTAAACACGTAGGATTCAAACAATTGGGAAGGTCATTCACTCTCCGCCTAGATTATTATAGGAACTAGGGTGTTTAAGGTAGTAATGGAGTGTCATGTTTGTGGCACTTTTGAGGAAAAAAAATATTTTATGCATGACTATTATGAGCTTTTTATTTTGCCTGGTACTCATACCCAGCACTTTTTTTTAGTTTAACGGAGTAAACGCGTCCAACAGTATGAGACATCGAGGGACATAATTGCCCATTGTTAATTTTAAATACAGTGGCTTTTGTGTTCTTTGGTGGACCATACGTACACTACGACGCGGATGAAGCGAAATAGTACCATGTGAGTGGAATAATGCTGTTCTCGACTAAATGCAAAGTTTACCATGGAGTTTAGTTTGTAGGCTAATGGAATGGACATGAGCTGAGGCGGTGTAGGTAGATATAAACAATTTTGTATACGAGAACTACACACACACCAAAGAGTTCTCGTCTCTCTATAATACAAATGTTACACATAATTTGCTTTATATTCACTAACGCTAATATTTACACTATACACTTGATTCCTTATGTTCTAAATGCTTTACTACTTACTTCCCTTTACATTTTTCTGTTCTCTTAGAACTTGTTTCCTTTTTCTCTTGGACTGTTCGAAACTAATTTGGGGGGTAGAATGGTTTCAATCTTTTAACGTTTATAGTGATCTTGCGAGATTTTCTTATTGTATGTTCCAAGACGTATACATTATTTGGTCTGGTCTCTAGTACTTTGTAGGGTCCCGCGTATTTCGGCATTAGTTTCGGAGATAAACCTGTCTTCTTATGGTACATTCTAACAAGTAAGAGTTGACCTGGTTGAAACTTTATATCTACTTTTTTGGGATCAATAGCCGTTTTAGCTTGAGCTTGAGTTTGAGCAATTCTTTCTTTTGCTAACTCGCGCACAATTTTCATCTGGTTTTGTAATTTCTGGATAGTGGGGTTCTGGGACTTGTATGGTATTACGTTTGGGAATGTACACTTCTGCACTAGCAGAATCTCATACGGGGACAGCCCTATTTTATCATGGGGGAATACATTAAAACCGTAGGCGCAAAGAGCCAGATAATCACACCAATTGTCTTGCGATTTATTTACGTATTTAAGGAGAAATGAGCCTATCACTTTCATTTTCGTCTCACGGACAGAATTAGATTCCGGATGATAGCTTGTTGTGAAGTGCAGTCTGATCTGAAGCACTGCTGTAAGTTCTAGTATTAGTTTCGACGTAAAATTAGATCCAAGATCAGTCAAAATAATGCTAGGTGTTCCGAACACTGTGAATACGTCATTAATTAGAAACGCGCTAACCTGGCTTGCTGTTATTGATTTCAGTGGTTTGGCAATAATGAAATGACTTAAGTATTCACAAGCTACAATGATATAACGACACGATCGACTCTCTCTCAGAGGACCGTAAATATCAAGAGAGATACGTTCAAAAGCTCGGTTTACCTTTAGTGGGCAATGCAGTCCTTGCTTTCGTGCCGTATTTTCGTTACATTCCTGACATTTAGTGCACGACTTTATGTAGGATTTAAGATCTACTGACATTCCGGCCCAGTAGTACCTTTCTTTCGCTGCCATGAAGGATTTATGAAATCCTTGGTGAACGCCTGTGTAGGGGTGGCTATGAACGTCATGTAAAATGTCTCGGATGAGACTTTTAGGTATAACCAATCTATAACAGTCCCCAAACTTTCTGTACAAAATTCCGTTTTGAATTTCGTAGAACCTGACATCAAGCGCAGTCGGATCTGTTTGTTTTTTCTTAATTATTTCTTGGATTTTATCGTCTTTTTGTTGAGCAGCTCGAAAATCTTTTTCTTTTTCTAGAACTATTGTGTTAACCGCTAAGGGGTCTTCTCTTAATTTTCGTTCTTGATCCGAGAGTTCCTTTATGGCATGTCTTGATAAATAGTCTCGTACTACGTTGCAACGTCCGGCGACGTGCTTAATTTAGAAATCATACGGAGCTAGGCGTAAAGCCCAACGGATAAATTTTCCTCGGAGATGGGTGCATTTTCTTAGGTAGCATGTGGCGCACGAATCTGAGTAAACTACAAACTTTATATCGGCTAAATATTGATGGAAGTGGGCTATTGCTTGCACTACACAAAGAGATTCCTTCTCAGGAATACTGTAATTTCTTTCTGGGTTTGATAATGTTCGAGAATAGTAGGCAATCACATGTTTAACTCCATCTTTAATCTGCATCAATGTTGCCCCAATTACGTTTTCAGCGGCATCAACGTGTAACTCTGTTGCTAATGTTGAGTCGAATAATGCGAGCACTGGATGTTCGCATAATAATTTCTTTAGGGTGGTAAAGGCTTGTTTCTCTTCTTCACCGAATATAAATGGAGTGTTAGCTTTCGTGAGTTTAGTCAGTGGTTTAGCTACTGTAGAAAAGTTCTTTATAAACCGACGAAAAATTTGACGGTTCCGAGAAAGGATCGTACATCTTTGACACATTTTGGGTATGGAATTTGAGTTATTGCTTCAATCTTTTCAGGGTCTGGTTGAAGTCCAGCCCGTCCTGCCAAAAATCCAAGCACTCTAGTGTTCTCGTGACAGGCAACATTTTTCTGGGTTCAATTTAAGATTAGCTTCACGTAATTTTTGAAAAACTATCTCAAGACGTTCTAACATTTGGGAGGATGAGTCAGCCCAAATTAGTAAATCGTCCATATATGCCGCCATGATTTTCCATTTTAAAGAACCGAAGATTACATCGACGAGGTTCTGAAATATCGAGGGAGCCGTACTCAAGCCAAAGGGGAGACAATTAAAAGCATAGACTCCAGAACTACAGACAAAAGCGGTTTTGTGCTAATCTTTACGAATGGGAACGGCAAAATACCCGCTACGCAAGTCCAGCGTACTTACCATGTGCGTGTTTACTAAGCAATCCAACACGTCATCAACACTTGGCATTATATAGTTGGTTTTACGTATAAGCTTATTAATTCCTCTATAGTCATATACCAACTTTCCACCTTCTCCTTTGCTTACCACTAAGCGGGGAGCTGCGTACGGACTGTTAGAGGGGTGTATTTTACCGGCTTTTAGTAATTTCTGAACTTCTTCTTCGATTACCTCGCGTTCTCGTGCTGTTGTTCTATAAGGTGGATACGCGACTGGAATTTCTGATATTAATTCCAAAGGGAACTCATAGAGATGGGTGGTAGTCACTTCTGATAGATGCCAGGCAAGAATATCTTTGTATTTCTGCATTAAA
This sequence comes from Lepisma saccharinum, assembly GCA_022664845.1. NCBI lineage: Eukaryota > Metazoa > Arthropoda > Insecta > Zygentoma > Lepismatidae > Lepisma > Lepisma saccharinum. The sequence continues at coordinate 18,067 of JAGDQP010028667.1, forward strand.
TCTACTACTTGCTTTCTTTCCTCGGTGGTGAGAGAAGATCCGATGTTCAATTCCTTATCTAAATCATGCTCTTTACTTGAACTTCCCGGTGGAGGGGTGGGAGGACCAGATAGTGAATCAGATGTCAGTGAGGAAAAATTTGAGCTGAAGGGAGGTGGAGGATCGTAGTCCACTACTTTAGATACTTCAAAAATCTTTCCTATAATTTCTCCCTTGGGAATTTTCACTGGGATGCTTTTGTAATTTAATACAGGAATTACATTCTCTGGGGAAGTACCGTCCACCAATGTAGGTAGAGTAAAACATCTATATTTGTAAGTCAATCCTCCTGAGTTTTGTACTACAAAATTTTCTTTCGGAACTTCCTTCATTCGTATGCGTATCAGCTCTGCTGACGTCGGTGGGATCACAATCTCTACGTCACTACATACGTAACGTTTTCCGCAAGGAGGTTCCGGCTCTATTTGAGAAAGTTGTTGTAAAACTACTTCTGGTGTTTCTATTTCCTCAGTTTGCGTTTCTTGTGTATTAGACTGCACTTCCTGGTGTTGTTTCCGTACCTTGAACTTAGAAAATGAATGAGCAGCCTCATTCTGTCTATTTCTGGATTGATTCACGTTAAATTTGGCTCTGTTTTGACGACGCGTGGTGTTGGGAGACCTAGAATAACTATAATCTCTTTGTGGTTTACTATATCTCTGACTACTAGAAGAATGTATTCTATTTTGAGTCTGTATGTTAGTAGGTCGTAGTTTCCCTTTCCTTGTCAGATAACATACATCCGTTAGATTTAATCGTGGAGTTTCTTTAGAACTCGGACTCGGAAGTGGTTTTGGAAAGTTAATTCTTCTATAAAATTTTCCTTGACTGTCTTTCAGATCAAGACAATTCTCTCTTATCGTTGACACATATTTAGAAATTAAATCGTACCCAAGAATAACCGTATGGTCGGTAAAGTGGGTAGGTAGGATGGCTACTTGTAACCACAGTCGTTTTGTGTAACCACGGTAGTCTGAGAGATAAAAAGCAACTCTAACTACTGGTAAAGGATCTGTAGGATCTTCTCCCAATGCTTGTATCCTTACTTTACTTTTCATTCTTTTCCCTAAGTTGAAATTTGCTGGAAAAGGGAAAAACTTACTATTGAAAGCATAGCTCCAGTATCTATTAAGCCTCGTACACGGTTGCCCAATATTTTCATTTGTACTTCCGGTAGTTGTCTTACATTTTCGTTTTTCTGTGCGGATCTGGTATCCGTTCGGTTATAATACACCTTTGCTGATCGATATGCATGGATTGTTTTTGTAAACTTAGAAGTAGTACAATTCTCGTATCCTGAAACTCGAAGTGAGTTAGTGGGTCGTACGTTAGAAGAAGGAATAAATTGTCTATCCGTTTTCTTAGGAAATCGCGGACCTTTCCAATTTTAGCAAGATTTCTATCGCTTGTGAGACATTTTGCGGTTCGGCGAGTACCAAATCTTTCACATATTTCGGTAGGATTGCTCTACGAATGTGGAAGATCAGTTCCGCATCTGAGATCGTAGGAAAAATTTCCTTCCATTCTTTTACGTATTTATACACAAATTCCTGGACAGATTCCGACGGCTTTTGTCTTCTCGAACGCAGATCACTTTGAAGAGTAATACGAAACACGTTTTCTGGGAAAGCTGCAAATACGTATGGTTTAAATTCATCGTAACGAGTGAAACTATTCAAAGTAGCACTCCTACAATAAATCCAGGTTTCTGCTTTTTCCTTAAAACAGAGTAAGCAATACCGAATTTTCTCTGACTCGTTCCATTTATAAATATTCGCTACAACTTCAAATCTAGCTAAAAATCTAGTAATGGATTCCTCTTAGGATCCATAAAAAATGTCCTACCTCAGGAGCATCTTTGCTTTTGGTTGCGACCATTTGGCGTCGTTTTCGTGGGGCAGGCGTGGGGCGAGTTGGTAGTGGACCAACTTCGAACAAAGCTTCTATCTCTGGAATGTTTTTAACTATTGGTGATGTTGGTCTTGGTGTCGTGGACAGTAGGGTTACGTTTCCCAAAGATGTTTGTACACCTTGTAATGAATCCTTTGCTAGTTGGGGTACTTGAAATCTCGGTACATCTTCGAAGATATATTCGCAAAGAAATCAGGGTCCTCGTTCGTCGTACTAATCTGTTCCATTTCCTGTTCCAAATTTACTACTAAGTTCTGGTTATCCGCGGAAACTGGAGTGGATGCACATCTCGAGGCGAATTTGGGTTGAGTAAAGTTTCATTCGCTCCTATCTGTAGAGGAGGTTGGAAACTATCCCAACAAGGCTCTTCATCCGAGGCAGGAAAAGAATCCCTTTCCACAATTTCATCATCCTCGATTTCTGGCTTAACGTTTGGAACCAATAAATAACTAGTGTCATCACCTTCTCGCACAGAAGGCCATACTGATGACATTCAAACACTAGTTTCACTTAAAAATGTGGATTTCTCTGCCTTTGAAACAGAACTGATTTTGAACCGAAAGCACTCCCACTTTGATCAGGACTGTTCACTTTCAAAATTCGCATCAAGTTGAGTATCGAAACTAGACGTATACGTTTAAACTAGTGCTGTGGGGATCAGTATTGAATTGAGACACTTGCAGAAGGAGTGAGTTTAAAAACCAATGGGTGCCTAAATAAAGATACGGAATTTAGACTTATCTTCTATATGGAAAGGTCTGTAACATACGTGGAAGAAAATAGAAGCACAAATGCGTTCAAAATATGGGCTAAGAACAGTTAGTGTATTTTGACACCATTTACTATAGTTTTTGGCTCCGCGAGAAAATAGTCACCCTAAAATTATATTTTTATGTCTTCCTCCTCTACTTTCTTTGCTTCTATATATTCAAAGATTGTACTGATATTGTAGTCAAACAGTTGTACTGCGAATTGTGTTTCCGTAGGTACCACGCACGCAATGGGGCAAACTCAGCGATAAAGGATATCTAATCCTATTTTTAACTGGAAGAACTTGGGAGTAAAGCTCGATTTTATAATTTTATTGCAAAATTAAATATTAAGTATATTTACAACAATATCTAAAAAGAAATGAGTTTAAAAAGATTGAAAACATGAATTTAACTTGTATCTAACATAACCGTGGCAAAGCTTACAGAGCACGACCAAGGGCGTCGGCAAGGGAGGCAAGACGGGCACTTGCTTCCCCCTTGGACTTAAGAATTTACAGCGTGTCCTATTTTCATATATTTGTTATATGTTTTTATGCTTTTTATTGCATGCATTTCATAGAGGTTAATTATGAAACTGCTGTTGAATTTCCTGATGTATCTTCTTATTCATTTATTCTCCATAATCATAAATACGCCACTTTATATCCATAAGACAAGGTTTGTAAAAACATCGGAATTAAAAACAAGAATGCCATAATTGCACCATTAACTAACTTTCATGTCTTCTAGAAGTTCACGGCAGTTCTTCTAGAAAACAATTAAAAACAAAAAAATATATATCTCTCACACGCAAACACACCTCTAGGGACTCTCATCTGAAGATAGACTCATCATACTCATATCTATTTTTATTTAGAAAAGATAAGGTACAAATCAAGAGCAGTACTGAAATTTCGAACCGAGACTTATATAATACTTATTAGCATTTATAAAATGAATTGTTTCAGATTGTTAAGCTAATTCTTTTAACCGAGGTCTTATTCAAAGGTCGTAACTTAGGATGCCATAGCCCAGGAGTTCAAATTTCCTATCAATAACAAATACATTTGAATTATGAGTTAGCTCATTTAATAGATACTCATACGTATTATCTAGCCTACTTTCTAAAATAAGATTTTACATATCAGTTGTCCATTATTTTTAAATATCTTAAAAAAGGAACCTGATTACCAAAAGCTCTTAAAACGAATCTGAATTTGAAATTTTACAGGTCATTAGGTAACAAGCCGAATGCATGATGATGGGAGAATTGATAGAATGAAGAAACTGGGAGGAAACGAGAGGACCCCGAGAATGCTCTCTCATACGGTATTTGTCATGCATAAAATATCATGGCATATGCCGGAATCGAACCGAGATCCCACGCACCAGAGGTGAGCGCTCTACCACTGAACCGAGACACAAAACTGATCTGAAGCTGGTTCTTTTGTCTTGACTTGTAGCAAATACGATTACCAGGAAATAGCGAGTCTCTCTTTAAAGTTATCTAAAGATAGAACAATTTCGCTAATGAAAATACATTAAACAGTGTTTTAAGACTCAGCATATTTCTAACACTGAGTCTTATGCAGATGACACCCATCTGTAAAATCATAAGATTGGATCCCCATGGGTTTTGTGTCGTGGGAATTAACATTACTTCTAACTGATGAAGTTTCTGCAGCTCCTCAGAAACAATTTGATTGTTGCTCTTCAGTAAGTCTGATAATGACTTCTGTGGATAAGTTTTGCTATAACCAACCAATGCAACACACTCTAGTAATCGTAAAGGTTTTCATAGCACACATTTATAATGATTGATAACTCATGAAGAACATAAAGTGTATTTAATAAACCTCTTCTTCGCCAGGAAATATTGCACATAATATTTGTATTTGTTAACAGAAAGTACTTTCTATAATCTTCGATATCTAACACATTTGACATTCGGGAGGTCGTGGGTTCGATCCTGACTAAGATGTTTGCAGATTTTTTTTTCAGTCACACCAGAAAAACGCCTATGGCACCTTCAACATAGGCTCTGATCGACACTTTCCGGAATCCTTTCCCATCCCCTATCCCGGCTTCAGCCTTACATGTATAAATCCTTCAATAAAATTATATTCAACAACATTTCATGAAAATACAATTTTACTCACTGTTTTAAAATTTCAATGAGTTATTGAAACTCCTCTATATCTTCCAATTTCCACTCTGCCATAAATTTCGAAACTGGTAATATCTTCCTTTGGCATACAAATGAAAGTGCTTTCAGGAGGAGAAAAACCTAAATTTCAAGAAGATAACATTTAAGAAAATAGTAAGCTGTAATATATAACCCTTCTGCAATAGTACGTAATAAATAAATATAGTAGAATTCTCTTCATGATTCAACTCTAAATATTCCACATATTTGTGACAGTGAAAAACACACATATCCTCAATTCCCGGCTCTACCAAATAAATATTTTCAAGGCGTGAGGGTCTAGAATTGTGCCCACCCAGCATCGCGATGCACTTGTGAATACAAAGACAGTGGTGATCACAGTTGAGAGCTTCGCCTCTCCTCTCAGAACACGTTTAGCCAGCGTGGGAGCAGTAGACCTACTCCTCCATCCGGGAGAGGTCTCATCCAGTAGGGATTGATTATGGCTGCAAATTATTATAAAAAATGTGCTCATAGTATTCCACCTTTGGAAAATTCGTTGTCACGCCCTTGAGCACGACCTAATCTTTACTATTGCCTGAGGATCCTTAGCGCTTTTTTATTCACCATCCATTGCTATTAGAGAAGGATCTTCGCAAATATTACCGAGTTCTTGGAAAATTACAACCTGACAGTTTCAGTGTTTAGGACGATCAAATCCAAAGATATGAGTACTACTACATTCTATTAATGGGGCTTTGGAAAAATAAATTGAATTTACCACACTCAAAGTTCTATTAACTTGAAAATTGTAAGTTGGAATGCACCATCCTCGATCTTAGTACGTGACTTGTTGCGTTGACGACTTCTCGGGTGCAATCAAGAGCGCATAAAGCGTATCTAGATTATTTAAGTAAAGTCGCTGTTATGACTATAGGAAGTATTTCCCATTTAGAACATGAAATCGATTCCCCCCAATATTTTAATGAAATCGAATATTACCGTTAGTCAACGTTGTGGCGAAGTAGAAGAGAAAAAGTGTTTCATCGCGTAT
>JAGDQP010028668.1:1612-23968 GCA_022664845.1 Lepisma saccharinum
TATATATATTGTACCAGGCTTCAATTTTGAGAAAAACGGACACTGATTAGAAAAAGGGGCAATTTCAGACATATTATGGCACTTCCTTACTTGGAATTTGAACCACTGGAGTGTAGAGATGGAGTTCTGTGGTGTCAGAGGAGATGCTACAACTCGCCAATGTGTTGTTCCATGCCAGAAATGAAGCAGAAGTGACTTTTTAAAAATGCTTCATAAAAGATACACTTTTTGTACACTTCGAACTCACATCTAAAAGTCGCTGGGGTAATAGGGACAATGCGAGTATTGTTAATCATTGTCGTAATGAAAAATAGTAATATTTACGATGTTGGACGTGTCGGCACTTACAATAGATGCTGATTCAGCATTGTTATGTGATTATTGTTAAATTTGCCACATTTTTAACCATATTATTAACAATACTGATTTGTTTGGGCGGAACCAACAATAAATTATTGTTGATTTAAGCATGTTCTAAGATTAATGTCTTGCGCATGCGTACACCTTTACCATACTTCTTTTTTCGGCATGACTAAGAACAAGGGGTCGCCATCTTTATCGCCACAACAACAGAAAAAGTAAAATTTATTACAAACGCACAAACTTTGACCTTTATAATGAGTTCTGGATGATAATTGTGACGATGCAGATGGTGAGTAATATAATAACATTAATAATAATATCTAAATGTGTGAAGAAATTTACACATGTTTTTATTACCGTTGTGAAAATTTGTATTTGTACTGTTTATAGTTGTGGTTAACAGATGGCACCGCTTTTAACAGAGAAAAACAAAGGCACTGTAGGTTTATTGTTGTTATGCAATCGGATTATACTTTGCTTAATTAAACGTAGGATTCATCTTTGTATACACTGACATGTGTTTAACGAGTTTGCTTAAAGGATTTTGAAAATAATGCCACATTAATATTTATTCTGGCAAATATTAGTGTGAGTCGTATGTTTCAAGTAATAGCAGAGGGATTCGTTTACAAAGAAATCCACAACAACTTAACATTCAAGTACATCACGGACCTATCCGTCCCACTCATCAAGTCACATACCGTGGCATCATTTTCGATCATCATCTAACATGGCGACCTCATCTACAAAAGATCATCTCTAAAGCTACCAACCGATTAAATCTTCTAAAAAGCCTTACTGGCACAAGCTGGGGACTAAAAGCATCAACCATCATAAATACATACAAAGCATTCCTGTATTGACTTACGGTTTCACTGCATGGATATCAGCAAACCCCAAAATATATCAAAAGCTTCAAATACTCGAACGACATGCTCTGAGAATCGCCTATCGCATCAAACTACCCAGTCCGACAAACGAACTTGATGAACGCATCACCTTTCCTCACCTGCTACTCCACCTAGAAACGTTACGTCTGAAATACATAAGCCAACGATATGAAAACAATCATCTACTACTTCACGATATTATTCAGAACCACGAAACATATCCAGCACGCAGTACCTACATACAACCACCTCTCTCACTACTATTCACGATATATCACTATACATTGCCCCCAAACCATCCAGATTACGCATACATTTCAACTTATCACTTACCAGACACCCCTCACGTTGTAGCACCATCATGTATTGCACAGTAATCATCAATGTACTAACAGGGCTTCATCTGTCTCCATCAATGTTCAGAGCAACCCCTGAACAAGAAGACTCACCTGCATTCACCTTTATTGTTTTTAAAGTGTTGTGATGTATAACTGCACCTCGCCTTCATCTCGCATTATCATGATCTATATACCACCCACAACATGATTATGAGCAAAAGATCATAATGTCCTATAAGAACAATTGATGAATAAATCAATAAAGTATTAAGATTAAAGTAATAACCCGTAGCCCATCTTCTGTATGCAAACCCCTACAATCCTTTTTCCAAATAGAAGGTGTAGCTTTCTGACTGTGCTAGCAAAAAAAAAAAAAAAAAAAAAAAAATGTTTACAATTTAACACTTAGAATGCGAACATTGTAGTTCAAGCCTATCCGCGAGGCGGATTTCAGTCTCCCAGCATGAAAGTTTTTATTGATTTAGGGTGATAATATTATCACCGTAAATGTTAGTAATACAAAGACAGGTTGTTGAAAAACTTACAATACCAATAGGAATAAAGCTACTACATTTCGGGTTGATTTATTGTAAATTCAACAATAACGTATTGTAAGCTGTTGAGAACAACCATAACAGTATTGTTAAATTAACAATAAAAGTTTTGTCAATACAACCATAAAACGTATTGGTTCCAAAATAACCACATTTTATGGTCCACTTGACCATAATATCGCTATACCTACTATATTATATTTTAGAGTGCAATATTAGCGTAAGAATATCCAGTTCCTATCTCGGAACCTTTCAGTTGAAATGGGAAGCTATTTTTTTGTGTAACTCAGTATGACTTTGATTCTCCTAACGAATTGTCAAGGTAGGTTTCTTTATGATCTTATTGACAGTTTTCCTGTAAGTTGATAGAGACTAAACGTGGGCCCCACAGTTGTGCTGTAAATCATGTGTTGAAAATCTTAGAGATTGGTTGAGGGGCAGACTTACCTCAATACCATTCACTCTATACACGATTTGGCGTTAACCACATGCCCATACAAGTCACTGCTATATTTATTTAACATTATTAGTACATGTCTGCCACTTGTATGTCACATTATTGGTTTGCCTATTTCTCAAAATCTAAGCCCGATAGAAAGAAACGGATTTCACTGCAGTGTTCAGTCACACTGATACTATGATACTTGCATCAAATTTCTCAGGAAAGAACTAAAAGTTGAAAATTTGTTGCACAGTGTAATGATTTGTAAACGTTTTTTCTTTTGGCTATCGCAATTGAATTTTTCTTTCACTGTTGGGTGCTTTAGTAATTTGACCTATAATATCTTCTTTGGCGTCAAGCTGGACAATTACTGCCGTCTCTACTTGGTTCGTTTCAAACTTTATCCTATCTTTTCTGTCTATTGCTTTAGTGACCTCCATACGTAAGTCACGTATTGTTTGATGTTTTTTGGGGTTTAATCAGGATTACCTGTTTTTGTTTAGCTTTATTAGACTCAATGACCTGTGTCTTAGGTGGAACTTGTCTTTTTTTTGCTGGATTTAAGCATCTCGGCAAAAGTTGGTAATTGTCTATCGGGCGTATGGTCCAGTCTTCTTTCCCAATTCTTCCCTAATTCCTCGATCTTAGATTCTAACGTGCCATTCTAGTGTGTGATAGTTTTAATTTCTTCCTGTAATTTGTCAATTTGGTCATTAATCTCAAGTTTTTGTTCTTCGTGTCCCTGTAGTCTGCTTCTCCTGTCCGCCAGTTGTACTTTAAATTATCCAGATACCGGAGTATATGTTGTTCTCGTTGCTGTTTTCTCCTTATTATTTGCTTGTTCCCACTCTGTTTTTATTTCGAGTATGGTGCTCGTCGTTGCCTCTCTATGCTGGTTTTGGGATATAGTTGGATCATTTAATATTTACTTCTTTTTAATTTTGTAAACAAATGTTTTAATGGAGGGGTTTACCCCCTTCACATCATCCCTCTTCTTTTTTCCTTTTCTTACAAGTTTGAATTCTTTCTCGAAGTCTTCCGATTCGTGTTCGGTTATGGCATGTAGGAAGGGAAGCTCTCCTCCTGGGATAGTTTTCCCTTTATTCTTGCTATCCATGGGGTGGGCCAACCCCTAACTTGAGGGTGGTCACCCTAGACTGAGTCTTTACCCTCGTCGTCCCGTTCCGTATCCGGTCTCGTTTACGTTCCCCGATAGCGCCTGCGGCTTGTGAGATACATTTATTTTGTTCTTCCGTCCTGTCAAAATTTGGGAGGGGTTAGTCGAAGAATCACTCGGTATTAATATATCTTCAGCTGCTTTTTCGGATACACCTTTTAGTTTTGTAAGGCAGGAGTTGAATGCCCGAAATTAAGAGGGGCAAACCCAAATTTTGGGGGAGGATCACTAAACGTTCCTTTTAGGAACTCCCGGAGTCCCTGCTATAGAATCTGCATTTAAAATTTTGCTACTCACAATAGTTCCTGAGTTATAGGCTTTTACTTTTTGTTTACGAGTAGTTTTTGCACGGAACCCATATGACTTTGTAGGGCCATTCAAATCCCCCTCCTGGCCTTGATTTTGCGAATTTTTTTGTTAAATTTTGTACCAAACTGCCTTGGTCCTTCCTCAATCCACTAACAAAGACACGCTGCTCTGTCTTGTATTTCTCTATTTCGGGGGTCCAATGAGGGATCCTTCACTGCTTTTCAACACGTACACGTATGTCCACACGTTCAGACAAACACATACCCTCACACACTCACCCCCCCCCCCCCCCGCACACACATCCACAATTATGTGTGTATACGCTTGCAATGCTGTTTGTTATCGCTAGCAACTTATGTATACAGGCCATTAGATCTTATATTTCAGTCAGGGAGAAAGAATGGGAAAGGTATTGATTAACCAAGTACCTCTTTCAAAGTGACAAGATGAGTTTGCCTGTGGAACTGGGTAAAATCCTGAAAAACGTCAATCAGGATGGTTGCAATGAGGTAATTCATGCGTGTCGTCTTCCCATCTCAGTGCTTGTGCCAAATCAGCAACCGTAATCACAAGACCACGGGGTCAGGTTAACACATAATCTTCCTGGAAAATACAGATATAACCTAATCGATTAGACAGAAAGATGGAGAATTTTTGACAGAATGAGAAAGCGCTAAGAACTCATTTTTCGCATTTTTTGACTTAACCGAATTTGCACGCGCACGCGACTTTCGGTGATTCTGTTCAGACTACAATGTTTGATAAAAGAACGAAATTTGAAGAAAAAATTGTTTGATGAAAAACGAAAAACCAGCTTCTGAGGAAAAACCGATGTTTGATAAAAAGAAAAAAACAGAAAAACAGGTTTCGAAGAAAAACGGTGTTTGAAAAAAAAAAACGAAAACCGGGTTTTGAGAAAAAAGCAGGTGTTTGATAGAAAAACAGGAAACCAGTTTTTGAAGTTAAATAAAAACCCGGTTTCGGTTTTTAAAAAACGTAAACTGAAGAAACGGTTTTTGTGCCATCACTGATTACAAATGGAGTAATTTTTCGTGTAATGGGCTGGAGGAAACGTAGCCAAATTTTCAGTTTGCAACAAAGAGGAAGTTGAATTGTCCCGATTCCTCCTGGAATGACTGAAAAAAAATATGTGACCATCTAGCCCATGTGCATCAATTTTACTTCAGAGAAAGTTTTCGTAGCATAAAAGAACAGTAAACTATTAGATAGTTACTCGCTAGATGGCATCGTGGTTGAGTGGCTAGCGTGAAGAGCTACTAACGACGAGTGCGTAAAGTTTCAGCTTCGAATCCCACTGCAGATGCGTGGAAAATGACAAACTCAGTGCTCTCTTTTAGCCCAATGCAAAACGTGGTTGTGAGCTGTTGAAATGATGGGCAAATACAGCGTTACAAAAAAAGTTGCTCATCGTCTACGTCTTGCCGTTGAAGACTACATTGATTCTAAACGTTGAACAGGCGGACAGTTAGGTGCATATACAACGTTAAAAGACTAACGTTGAATCCACCGTTTTTCAACGTTTGTGTGCTACTAGAGATATTTTATGTTGAGTCTGTGTTATAAACACAGAAGTTAATAAACACATATTTTGTCTCTTCAGAATGTATCTAAAGAATTATACAGCACCACTGGAATGGTCATTATATCTGTGTTTACAGTGTGTGTTAAGTCCAAAAGAGTAAAAAATGTCTAATTGCATCTTTGAGTAATGATATTTGATTGCCACAAATCATAACATACCTTACGATGGATACACAATGGATTATCATTCCTCAGAGATGGAATTGGATTTAACATACGCAAACGTAGCCCAAAATGCTATTTAGCAATTTAACTCATTTTGCCATTTTAGACATAACACACTTTACCCTATGTTACAAACGCAGATATTATGCCTATATGTATGTAAAGTATAAAATGATTGTGAATGTGTGTGTATATTTCTCATGTACGTGTCTGACAGGGAGAGGAAACGAGAGGGATGGGATCCAATAGAAATTTGCAGAAGGCACACGAAATCTTCTGTTCATGCGTAGTCACATAACTTCAACACCACCTTCCCCTCGGACACCCATTATCTGATGAGGAAAAAAACAGCTTAGGGATCACACACAAAAGTAAGGAGCCAGGTTCCCCCAGCTCTGTGGCGCAAATGACATGCCAGGCCAGTGAGTCAGGGCGGGAAGTGTACAGCCTCATGACTGCGTACGCTCCAGTTAATCACTCATAGCACACTCTGTGGAATCCGTTAATTGAATGGAGTTGGTTGCGTTCAATAGCGCCACCCGCGGGCCCTCCACTTTACTACAGCCGTAAATTCTTTGGATAAATTGTATTGGTCTTTATGATAGTTCATGTTTCTGATAATAGAGAAGGTGCGGACAAAGATATTTTGCTTTGTTGTGCAATAACTGGTAGTAAATATACGAGACAATATCATTATCAAAATATGCTTTTTCACACAAAGTGCCATCCTGTGTGTAGTAGGAGTACAGTCAAATTTTTATCAGTCAAATCTCTACCTTTTCTTTCATGGTTTCCCTAATTGCACAGAACAACACTCAAACTCTTGTTAGTTATAATTAACGGACAATATTTTTTTTGTATACCAAGGCACAAAATAACCAATACAAGAAAACAAAAATAATCGAAATATTTTTTCTTTATTTCACCAACTTTAAACATTCTAAACTTTATTTCGTTTGGGCCATTTCACTAACCCCTCCCTATACGGCTCAATCTTCTCTCTTTAACCCACATACACCCATGCTTCATCCGAGATTCGAATCAGAAACCTCGACGTGTAAGACCTCATTACTACGAAACTGCCTCATTTCAATAACTACCTGGTAGAACTCTTTTGAACTTTATTTATGGCCTTACAGGTCTTACAAGAGTGATGTAACAGGACGAATTTTCCGGTCAATCAAGAGTATAATCCTAGAGCATCATACAGTATAGATTAAGTTAAAATGGGTGCCTATACGCCAGTATTTGACCATACAAAATGTTGAAAATTAAAAGTGTTGACGATAAATTTCTTAGTACTTATAAATACATCAGAATGTAGCCAAAAACCCTTATTATAACAAAATAATAAGATTAGACAATACAGCTTATTTTTCACAGTGAATTAAATTTATTTATGGCCTTTAGGCTTTCAAGGATCAGGCCAGGATAAGTAAATTTTAATGGCATTTCACAGAAAATGGGGCCAAACTTTCCGCATATGACGAAACAAATAAGTTCTTTCGAGGCAATTATTCTTTTCGACACAAAAGAGTGAATACACAGTCAAGTAAAACAAATTCCAGGGAGGAACTGTTGCCAAGGTCTCCAATCCGTAGATTAACAAAATGTTTTGACGAAAGTTGATATAAGCTGTATTTAGGGTTACATAGTCCCCAGTAGCACACAAACGTGTTTTAAACGTTGATTTTTGGTTTAGTTCGTTGATTAAACATTATCGGTTGAGAAAAGTACGTTTAATTTTAAACCATATTCCTACAAAGACGACATTGTTGAACAGACGTTAATTCAACGTGGATTCAACTGTTATTTATAACTATGGTATAGATTTCGTTTCATGAGATTCTTTCTAATTTAATTGTATAGAATTGAACTATTATATTGAACTCTGCCCTAGATTATCTTTGAAAGTTAATTGCATAAAAAATGTGCTTAAAAGTGAATAAAATTAAATTAACTACCTTTCTCATGTTCTTCATTTGCATGTTGAAAGCAGATCGAATTTTAAAATATATTTCAACGAACATTTAATTTCGTTAATAGGGTGATAATGTGAAGCGTTTTCAAGTTTCCTTTTCAACTATCACATATATTTCGCTTTAAATGAGTTTTCCTAAGGCGCCATATTACACTTCTTGAGAAATATACATTTAATAGTGTAGCCATGGTCAAGGTGTTAAATAAGGAAAAATGCACATAACAAAGAAATAATGCAAGTGTTCTTTATTCTTATTCTTACATCATGGTGAAATGACGCGTCTGGATTTGTGGCACTTTCAAGACTGGCTTTTCTTATAGATACCGTAAAAGAGTAGTGAATCTCAAGGTGACTTCGTGATCCAGGGGTAAGATGTCGAGCTACCAACGACGAGTACGGAACGTTCCAGTTTCGAATCCTGCAGCAGACACTTGGATTATTTACTGTTGGAAAGATAATACTGTATACCATTGACAAAAGCAACGGACAAAATGCAAGTAAATGTGTATAGTAGTAGACAGCAACCAAGCTCTGTTTTGGCCAACTTCATCATCCGCTTCTTGATTTCAACTAGTTTCTTCTTAAACATTATTCAACGTCGAATAAACAGTTGAACAGGCGGACATTTTCGCATATTTACAACGTTAAAATTACCTTTCGGTACTAATGTTTAATCCAGATATTTTCAACCTATCTGTGCTACTGGGGATGTTACTTTAGGTTAGTAGTCTTTAGGTAACTACCACTGGGGATGTTACTTTAGGTTAGTAGTCTTTAGGTAACTATTCCCTAATTTTTCTAAACCAATCAGATTCCAGCTTTTAGACCACGTGACCCGCGGCCACGTGATGACCTTGTGACCTCATCTTATCTATTGACCTGTAGATATCAGCTTATGTGTTGTTTTGTGATATCCTGTTATCTGTTGCCGTTATGATGTCTGGTGACCTTATGATACCATGTTGCCTTTTTTAAAACCCGTAGGCCCAAGGACCACCTCCACCCCTGCCTTTTCCTAAATTAGATTCCATTGTTATTTTGCATAGAATGACTGAAAAGGCAGTCACCACCCTGTTGCCACCTATTGGCAAGGCTTTGGCCTCCAGGGTGCTTTTGTCCTGGTCTCGAAACCACCACCAGAATTTGTAGTATATATATTTATAACCAAGTTTATTATTTATTATTATAAAATGATATAGTTTACACAATACAATTTAAAATTGACTTTACTCTAATTGATTCACAATCGATTTACAATTTGTACTTGGTTAGGTTTTCACAATGGTAATACACAGTAAAATAAACACAACTACCGTAACTAAAAAAAAACCTAACCTAACCTTTATTGAACCAAACTAAACCTAATTTAAACGAAATAACTGAACTACTAATAAACTGAATAAAACAGACTAACATAGCACATTAAAAGCACCTTAATATAACAGCAATCAATCTGATTCCTGAAAACTACCAAAACTAATTTTATAATCTCAATAAAACCTCTTGAAGTTAATAAAATATTGCAAATAAGGATTAAAGAATGTAAGATTTCCCCATGCTATCCTACCTATCCTAACTCTTAAAGCTTATATCACAACATCCAGTCATTTAATATAATACATCTTTATGTCTAATTATTTGTGCATCCTATTCCTAACTTCTGGATTAAAATTCATGAACAATAAAGTCATTTAACAGGAAGTAGAATACAATTTATTTAACATTATATGAACAAATGCATCTAAGAATACTTTGTATATTAATCCTAACTATACCTAATTATTTACCTAATTATTAAACACCTGTTCTTAACTCCTATACTAGTAAGCACATAAACAAATTCATTAAATACCAATTCAATTCAATTTAATTATAATTAATGCAAATTTTCTAGCCGGCATTACCTCAATACAAAATTCTAATTATACCTACTTATGAGCAGCCTGTTCCTATTCCTAATCTAAAATGCGTAGACATACAACACGATTCAATTGATTATAATTAATGTAAGTCTATCTATCCGATGTTGCCTTAAAATAACGGGTCCTATCTTGTAATGGTCAGCACCTTTTATCATATACGAATTGTGCTGACGCTGTAGATATGCGTCTCTAAATATACAAATTGTCCAGACGTTGCAGCTGTGATTCTCTATCTTTCTTATCTCAGGGTTTTCTAGATCCTTGACGCTTGAACTATTAAGCACGCGAAGATGGTGAAGACCAAGATGCCCTCTTTACATTTTACCCCAGTGAGGTGGGACGAAACTTGGCATATAATGAAGTCTGATCTAGAGTGTTTCACTCTAGCAAACCTCATGCTAAGTTAGACAAAAAAGGTCGTTCAATTTAACAAATGATCAATTTATTATATTATCATGAACCAAAATTCCTGACAACAACAACTACTCACAAAGACCCTCCATGGTCCATTTCGTCACACTCTCGTAATAACCAACATAAACATACATTAACCTTAATGAAAACATTGACATAAAAGATTTACAAACATAAATATCTGAACAGCTATTCACCGAGAAACATATCTTCAATTATATCTTAACATGGAACATACGACAATCAGGTATTTCCATTCATGACTTGATCTTAGTTTTTAATACATTTGAAATGACATCTCTGTACCCGAAACGTACAAAATCGTAATTAACATATATAGAAAAGAGGAAATTTCTCAACATACATCGAACTCGAACAGCATTCAAGAATCAGCGAAATTCACAAGTATATAGTTTTAATTTTATTGTAAACCATTTCCTAATACTATATCTCGTCTTTTAAGCCATAATATTAACGCTTTACTTCATTTGCCACTCATAGTGCAAGGCCTAAAATGAACTAACCTAGCTCAACCGAACCTAAACAGTATATCATAAACTAGAGTTTAACTCATGCCTACTTTGCCAGCTATCAATATTCACATGTTGAGTTATAAACAAATACGCCCCTATACCACTGAACATTAATCTAGCCTAACCTAACCTAGTTTGGTTAGCCCCTTACAATCTATCCTTAAAATCTTAATTAACTTAACTACCAACAACATTAATTGCAACGTCCATAATAGATGTTGCAATTAAGTAAAAATACAATGAAAATCGCTCGGCTCCTGCAACATCCACTTTGTCATTGGGAACACTGGCACCTATGCTGACGTTCACAATACAATTAAAAAAGGAACTAAGAATTACAATTTACCAACCGTCCTCATTAACCTTTCGAAGTAATATCTCAAGTCCTGTTTTGAATAAATTTATAAAGATACATTTTCGACACAGTGATTGAAATTGTTCTTTCAAAACTACATCTTGAAGAATATATCTAATTTCCAATCCATCAAATTGTCTTCTTTTTACTAGTAAGTTTCGATTAAATGAACACCGCAAAACTACATGTTTCGGAGATGCGACCTGATTACACTCACACAACTGATGGCCTCGTAAATCCAGTTCAAAATTAGCATATTCTTAGTGTCCATTATATTTATGTAAATTTGTAATCTTTTTTGTTTAATACCTGCTCGCTACTTTTAAATATTTTGCATTTCAGCAGTTTCGATTGAAATGTTATGTGAGTACCATCGCAGGAGGAATAATAGGAATACTTTTTCCTCTAAATATAGAGAACGTAAGCATTCCATTTCACAGGCAGCAATCGTACTTACTTGAAGAAAATACTGAATCAATTTATTCCTTTTACTTCAATTAAGCCCGAGAACTTAGTGATTATCTCAGTTAAAATTTTTACATCATTCTAAAAGTACCTTTTTAAGCATTTTTAAGCATCTCCTTTGTAAGTCATAGGTAAGGCGTTTGTTTACGACTCCTCATTCCAAGCCTCTAAAGCATCGCGTTCGCTTACCGATCTACCCTCATCATCGAAAAGTTCAAGTTCTGACCTTGGTCCATCGTAGTCCTGGTTTATTTCCGTATTTATCAAATATGGGAAATCTCCCTTCTTCAAACTTTCACGCAATCCCATGGTAGCCGGTAATTTTGATAATTTCACGGACATAAATAAATATGTATCTCTAAAAATAATGTTTTACGATCATCTGAATAATCTTGTCTCCTTAACTTAATATATGAGGGGTGATATTTTCCTTCTCAATGAAGGTACATGCTACAAATACGGAATCATAAAAAGAATTATGGGAAAAGCAAACAATTGTATTAAAATTTTAGCCTTCCTGCGGAACATGTTTTCTGTCTCCATACTGTAAAACACAAAATCTCTTTCGCCATGTGCGTTACCATACTGGGTATTTTTATTTGTATTTTTCCACCATACAGTTCTTACATTTAAATCAGCGGTGGGAAGCATAAATTAAGTTTGCCCGGTGTTCTGATTCACCTTTTTCATTCTTATTAAGTAGGATAGATTCCACATTGTAAATACAGTAAAGAAAATTTATTTTCATGTTTTGCTTTCACTTGTTGCACACGACTGAAATGGCCTTTAACGCACGGCATCAGGAACAATAAGACTCTGCACATTCGTGGAGATTATTTTTTAGTTTTTCGGGTATCAACCTTAACACCACACTTTTAATTTACTTCTACGAAGTAACATAAGGTTTTTCTCTTTGCCTTTACGCTATGTTTACGATAGCATGAAGCCTAAAGGAAAGTACTTGGACAACTATTACAAGTTATATTTTTCTCTTCATCAGAAGTAGTTTCAGCACCGCCGTATTCTTCACAATGTTCACAAAGGTATTCACATTTATGCAATCTACGCTCATGCATAGATTTGAAGCAATCGTGACAGTACGTTCTATCTCTTTAAAAGGCAGTAATAGTTTCAATGACATCATAATGCTGGTTATTATAAAATTAAAATAATTTCATCTTTGATTTACGTTACCACTATATATTATGTAATGGTGTTTAGTACTTTAAGTGCATATACTACTATTTGGAATTGACTGCCATAATAATTTTGAAATTAATCCATGTCATCTAAACTTCCACCTAAACTGCTAATATCAACTGCTAACTAATATATTTTATGCAAAAAAGACGTCTTTCCTAACAACATCATTACTACTTCCTAAACTGGATCCGACCCAGGATTCTGTTTCTACATTAGATAGCACATGATCTAATGCAAACTGAAAGAAATTCCCTACATGCTCAGCTGATGTCAGGCTGCAGGTATCAGCCTATAGATATTTCTTTATCTTTCATAGGAAAATTTCCAAAATCGCTTTCGCCTTCCTTATAATTTCGAACAAATCACCTACTATTCCCTGCTGTAAAACATGATTCTGCTCGACATGATCCACTTCTTCTAACACAGGATTGACAGTATTCGGTACCCCCATTGCTCAAAATAATTATACGCTTGATCACATATATGAAGATCACGCTTGTTCACATACCCTTCATAGAACGAATACAGTCCGTACCAGAAAAGAAATTATATCCATTCTCAACAGCAGATGAGGTGGAAGGAATAGCACCAGCAGACGTAGAAGGTACAGGAGCAAATGAAGTAGATTAAAGGGATGGAAGAGTAAATAAAGTATAAATATTAGGTGGAGGAGGAAACGAAGTTGAAGGTAATGGATTGCATACGAGTCTACCCGTAGTTACAAATGTCAATTGCCTGCGTCAATACAAATGTAACTACATTTACAGGACCACAAGTAGTAGTTAAATTTCAGTTTAAAGTCGTAGAGGCAGTCAATGAAGGAATAGTGGAAATACGTACAGAAAAGAATCTCTAAAGGAGAAGAAAAAGTCACTTTTACAGGGCAAAATATTCAAAGAACCGTCATCGTTAAATTTAACGTAGACCTCACAAATATCTTCCCTCAAATAAAAACAAATAGAAAAGCTATGTTTGGATGAAGTATTCTCCCTTTATCACCATCACAGGCTTCAGTTAATAAACAATAAGGTTGGCAAGCCAACATAGCATTAGCTGGGGAATCAAAGAAGCAAGTATCTTCTAAATCAATAAGATCATTGACATGCTCACCTGCTCCAAAGCCATTATTAAAATTAGAGAAATATAAAATGCGAATTTGAAAGAGAAAATCTGCAACATTACTTACATCTCGTGGAAGTATACCCTTTCGACTAAATTTACAGAGGTCCATGCATGCCTTAAATATGGACTCAGGTTCACTGAATACTTTCTTTTTCTCCGCCAAGAAGATGTGGTCAGCTTTCTTCAATGGCATAGATGAATTCATTTTTTTTCTTCCGAAGTAGACAAGTTAATTCCGTAAATCTAAGTGTTTAACTTGATTAAAGATGGTTGGAAAGTTTTTTGCAAATAATCTGTAAACAGTACACACACAATTTAAATTATTGTTCACAATAGTAAAGTTTCCCTTTAGTTAATCAATTTCTCTTCATCACATCACTAAAATAAGGAAACACATTACTAAAATTGAAATACACTTACTTATTCACACATTATGAATATACTCATAATTTGATCAATAATACACTTCATAGCACAAACATTTTATCCGCTAGTTTCAACTGACAAAGTGAAACTATAGCTAGAAGCAGCACGCTAGTTTTTTTATAGTGTTTCTTATTCTTTATGCATGTGCAGAAGGCGGACTTTTATATTTTTCATGAAAGACATACTTACACTTAAAATCCTTATTTTAAAGCCTGCAGCAGTATCAACAGCAGCAGCATTAACAGCGCAAACAATGTTTCACCTTTGAACTAAGCTTAAGAAAATCCATTACACCTATATTTTCCATGTGTAAACTAAGCCTAAAAATTCATAACGGAAACAGCAACTGCGTGAACTATTGCCTATGTGCTCGAAAGCCTAAGAAAATTATTATGCATGTGTGATTGAAGCCTATGAAAATTCTTATCTACGTATGTCTGACTGAAGCTTAAGAAAATTCTTATCCACGTCTGACTAAAACTTAAGAAAATACTTATCCACATTTGGCTGAAACTTAAGACAATTCTTATCCACGTGTGACTGAACCCTAAGAAAAGATTTATCCAGATATGACTGAAGCTTAAGAAAATGTTTATTTTGGTGTGACTGAAGCTTAAGAAATTTTTATCCAGGTGTGATTCAAGCTTATCCACATCTGAGTGAAGCTTAAGAAATTTTTTACCCAGGTGCGACTCAAGCTTATCCACACCTGAGTGAAGCTTAAGAAAAAAATTATTTAGGTGTGACTGGAGCTTAAGAAATATTTTATTCATATGTGCCTGAAGCTTAAGAAAATGTTCATCCGCGTGTGCCTGAAGCTTAACAAAATTATTCAGGTCTGACTGATGACTAAGATAAATCTTATCCATGTTTAACTGAAGCTAAAGAAAATTCAATTTCGAGGGTGTCATCACGATTTTAGAGATCTGGCAGAATCATTGTGTAGCACTATTCTACATATTTTCTTTTTTTTTCTCGAGCACAATTTCATACTTGTAAATCAAGCCTATTAACGTTCAAAGGATAATCTGATACAACGCATTCTGCCTATTTCGTAGAACACTCATTTCTTATCAGGATCTTAGAAGTAATCCTCTCAACAAGAGTCAGACAAAATCACTGTGAATGATCATACTAGAACTTTCCTACCAATGCTGACTACGGATTGAGCGGTTCTGCGTTCCATTCCCAACGCTACCAAGGATTTTTCTCAGGCATGTGTGTGTGAAGCGGTACCCATTCAGCATCATGATGCAATTCGGATGTTGCAATAAATTAACGATAGTGTTGATCACACAAAAAGAGATTTCGTTCATTTCTTCCATTTAATTTTAATATAAAATTATATTTGCCTTTTATTCTATTCTCCTTTTTAATAAATAGTCCTTGACAGTATATTCCTTCCTTTCTTCAGTCTTTGAAAGATGAATTCTAGAACTATTCTTTTCAAAGTAGGAATTTAAATCTGAAAATAAAAAGTAAATAAAACTCAATTTCACAGGTCGTGCCTTCTAACTTCTTTCTCTTTTACTCTATTAGATCTCTAAATGCATAAAATCCTTCAACATGAAAATCTAAGTATGAAAAATCTCATAGTAAACCGTAGTTTGATTCATCAGGGGGTTGCCGGGATCTTCCCTATTGTGTGAGGATTTAATCAGTTCGTCTATGAGCGGAATGTGTAGAAGGACTGTTTTCGATTTATCAGAGGGATGTCGAGGATTTTCACTGGTGCGTGAGGATTTCATCAGGTCGTCTATGAGCGGCAATGTGTAGAAGGACTGTTGAGAATAATTTGCGAACATTAAAAACCATGGCATAAAAATTCCCCATTTCACTTTACACCTACCTAATGGAAAAACCTGGTGAATCATTGTGTAGGTGTCTATTTCTGAGAACTATTAAATTACAATTGTCTCCTCAAAATTCTTAAATATGAAAATCCAAGTATGAAAAACTCACACTAAAAATCAGAGTTCGATTTCTCAGGGGGATGGCGTGAGGATTTCACCAGGTCGCCTATGACCCAGAATGTGTGGAATAAATGTATTCAATTTATCAGGGTATATGCCTGGGGTTTTCCCTGGTGTGCGGATTTCTAAGACTGAAATGTGTAGAAGGATTGTGTTCGATTTATCAGAGGGAGGCCGAGGATTTTCTCTGGTGCGTGAGGATGTCATCAGGTCACCTATGACCGGATTTGTGTAGAAGGACTGTTAAAAATAATTCGCGAACATTAAGAGTCAGGGTATTAGGATTCAGATTTGAGTTTAGAATATTTGCATCTCGGAGGTTAGCATGAGAGAGGAAGGATCTTAGAAGGTATTCGGTCAGGGCCTAGCTTCTACGTATCAGCACTAACTATTTCCTAGTGTGACTGAGGAATGGTCAATCATCTCAAGCTTCGGTTAGAATAGAGTGAGGAAGAGGATGTTAAAAGGTAATCGGCCAGGGCCTAGTTTCTAAATATGTGCACTAGCTATTTCGTAGTGTGACGAGAAAAGGTTAATCATTTCAAGCTTCGGTTAGAATAGAGTGGGGGAAAGAATGTTAGAAGGTAGTCTGCCAGGGCCTACTTTGTAGGTATCAGCACTAGCTATTTCGTAGTGTGGCTGAGGAAAGGTTAATCATCTCAGTCTCCGGTTAGAGTGGGGGAGAGGATGTATAAACATAGTCAACAAGGGCGTAGTTTTTGCACACCGCCTGGGATAGGGTGGGAGAGAGTAAAAGAAGAAACCTTACATATTAAAATAAAAAACTATTTATCAATAGAAATTATAACAGTTTCATAAAGAATCCAATCTCGTAGATTCAACTGAGTAAAATATAAATTTTACTTATTCAAAATAAAGAAGACAAAATAACCGCAGAGTGGCTACAAAGCTGTATCACTTAGAACAGAATATAAAGCGGTTTTATAGACTTCTTTTCCTACAGCCACACATTTCAATCACGTGAACATATCAAAGGCACATTACTATATTTTTACCGTTTCTACAATCTTAAAATCTTTCAAACAGTTATACTGTTAATGTTCATAATGTTTATCCAAACAATACACAACTCCAACTCCACATTTCCGAAACAGTTAGGACGATAAAATTCACAGGTTTATTCCAGCAATACCATTCGTTTCTCAACTTGAGTGCAAAAATTCACTCAAGTTGAGACCCTTATGTTATTTTCAACATTTATATGCTCGGATTTTATTCCGCCGTCCGATTTAAATTGATGGGTAGGTGGGTCACCAGTGTGACAGAGCTGAAACGAGTCATGCACCGGTGAGGACAGTTTCTTTAACACAGCTGAAATGGGTCATCGGTGACGAGTCTGTGAGCAGTGTAAACGCAAAGGGTCCTAAAAATTTAATGTCACCCAATCTAGAAAAAAATCACGTTACCTCAATATACACCACGGCTCGTCACGTAACCATTTTAAAAATACAGTAATCTTTACCGAAATCAAACCGTTAGATGATCTCGATCCAAGTTTACACTGTATCAACTAACACAATCATCCACAAATACCAAAGGTCCTCATGTGACCACTGAGGTCACAAGATCCTCACATGGCCGCGGGGTCACGTGGTCTAAAAGCTCAAATCTGATTGCTTTAGAAAAATTGGGGAATAGGTACCTAAAGACTACTTAGGTTAGATCGAAGTCAGTTAAACTTAGCTAAGTTAATTAAAATAGGCTGACAAGGCTTAGACACTTAACTTTATTGTAAAAATACACAGTAGGCGCTACGGTTTCGGTGTTCTATCATCGCCTTCCTCAGACGAAACGCTAATCAACGCTGTCAGTTCTTAATACACACCAGAAGTCCAAGATATCTTTTCTACATGTTCCTCCAATCACGTCCCAGAGATCATTTACTTTCCGAAACTAAACAAATTTCAACCAAACACAGTCCTTCAGTCATAGACGAATATGTGCTGATTGCCACGGGTGCTGACTGCCACAGCCAATTTTTTGGTGCTGATTGCCACTATTTGTTTATCACGAATAGATGTGACCTCACTGCCCTCCTGACTGCCACGAACCTGAATCAAACAGCATTTCGGAAGAGGGGCAGGTGTGAAGAGGGGTACTTTGACATGTACATGTGTAGAATAGAAGTATAGCAAAACTTATGTAAACTGGATATAAATGTATATAACGAAAAGTTTAAAAGTCCGCTTTTCTGTTATTTATTTCTCGCACCACCGCACCAATGTTTTAAGTAAGTTATAGGCCTACAGTTTCTCGCTAGGTGGCATATACTCGGATGATGTTTGTAAATTGATTCTTTTCCCTGTTATACGTACAATTTGCTCATTTTGTTGTTTGTAATTATTGTTTCAATGCTTTATTTAGTGTATCGAGTATTGTAAAGTGAAATTTGTGTGTATTTATTAATCCTAATAATGTTTTCTACAACACTTGCAAATCTTTAATTTTTGTTCTAAAAACGACAGTTCTTGGCATCAAGCAAAGCAATTCTTTACCTGAGGTCAGCGCTGAAGGATAGCCAGCAGTGGTTCTTTGATGGAACTTTCAGGAGTTGCTCGAAACAATTTGCGCAGCTACACACAGTTCATGCAGATATAGGGAGTTCACGTGAGATCTCATCGATCTTACCAATTTTGTACGCATTGCTTCCTGACAAAACTGAAACTACATATTTGAGAACTGTAAAGAGACCTGTTTACATTTGTAACAACTTAATCCGAACAGCACGTTCCCAGTGTGCTGAAAGTGGACTTTGAAAGTGCAGTTCTGAACGCATTAAATTCTGTATTTCCGAATTCCAAGGTATCTGGTTGTAACTTTCACTTCAAGCAAAGCATTTGGCGGAAAGTTAGAAAAATTAAGCTTGGTGAATGACTACCTGCATAATGAAGAAGTGCGCCATCACATCCGTATGTGTGCATCACTAGCACTTATACCCAGTGACTGTATTGGTGATGGCTGGTTGCTTATCATGGAGCAGCGTCCACGTGGAGAAAAGTTGAAGCCTTTAACGATTATTTCACGCAAAAGTGGCTCGAGAATCCTAACATTCCCGTCAAAAAATGGAACAGCAGCGGACAGAGGCACCGCACAAATACCGTGAAAGGTGGCATCACCGGTTAAACGATGCAACACTGGTCATGTGTTTATGTCGTAGTTAGTCGTCAAGGAACTGTGTAAATGGCTTAACACACTGGCGGCGCATTGGTGCAAGATAGGGTTACCATAATATTTGCAGACTAAATACGGACACATTAGTTTAAATCTCATTTATATAAATAGAATGAAATTTAGAAAATATAATTGGGACACCAACATAAAATACACACTTAATTCAAGGTAACCAAAAAGTTCCTGCCTTTATTGACGTCTCATGGGAAGACGTCATACTGAAATGCAAATAAGTGGCTCAGATGCTGGAAAACAGATCGGGGTGGGAGTGGGAAAATTGACCGTGACCAAGACAGAAAACAGAAACAGAAACAGAAACACTAAGATAGTCGGGCCCCTCCAAGGAACGCCCCAGTGTGTGGATCACCACCATGATACCGTGATCCTCCGCATGCTATTAAGTAGGAACTACGTTAAAGCATAGGTATAAGGTATACTAGAGGTTTCTATCTACTCAAGACATTTACCACTACATCGGAGATAGAGAAATAAGGTGAAAAAAGATGATAGGAAAGCACGAAAAAGATTTGTCTTTGATAGAGACAAGCGCTTTATGAACTTATAGCATTCATAGCTCGAGTAGCGGCGAAGACAAGTGGAGGTGTCGAAGCAGCTCGTTCAGAGTTGTCTACTTTATGATTATGACTAAGGTGCGCTTGTCCGCAGCCGATTCAAGTCGCCGAATACGTCAAGTCTTTGCGAATAATGCTGTGAATGAACACACCGCCAGTCATTGGTTGTTGGTTCCAGGAATTCAGGTCGGGAGATTTGTCCCTCTGTGATTAACTCCATAGTGGGCACCTATTGGACCTAAAGACGCCATAGACAAGACATCAGTCAAAGGTCTGATGAGCTTGGCGAGTGCTTCTACGTTTTTGATGAAACAGTCAGTCTTCAACTGGATCTCATAGGAAAGACGTATAAGTTGAGCAAGGAGGGTACTCTACACGCTGTCGGAAGCCAAAAACGACTGACAAGTGACAGCCTGTTGTGTGACTATCAAAAACGTTAAAAATATTTTATTTACCTTATAATCATAGGTGATTGTTTAAATTTGTATCTTCTCTATTGCCAAAGCCGGAGGATCTTCTTGTCATTAAACTTTAATATATTTGTGTTTCAAAAATAGGTTTATTGTTACTTTGTTAGGCGATAACAAAGACTGTAGGAACATTGTTGGCAATAACAAATACTAGGCCATACTACAGTTTAATGATGTAGAAACAATTTGCATGTGTGTACCACGTCTTTATAAATGGTGTGATATGTATTTGTGAAAATATGTGAGTTTAAAATAATGGAAAGTGAACAACTGACCAAGTGAAAAGTACGGACATTTAGTTATTTTTTGCAAAGTACGATACGGACACGGACAGAGTCTTTGAAATTCGAACTGTTCGTACAAAATACGGACGTATGGTAACCCCATGCAAGAATACTCGTGAACATGGGATTCTTTTGTGTACTTTAGTTTCAGTGTACTTTAGTGTATTTTTTTTTTTTTTACAAAAACACAAGTTTTACTGTAATTCTATTTTACACATGTACATGTGAATGTTCCCCTCTCCAGTCTCCACCCTTTCCACTCTTTCTAAATGCTGTTTGATTCAGGTTCGTGGCAGTAAGCAGGCTTGTTAAGTCGTATCTTAACGCGATAAAAGAACCGTGGCAATCAGCACCAAAAACTGATTGTGGCAGTCAGCACGTGTGGCAATGAGCACCACACCCTCACAGACTACGCCCCCTAATCAACTAGAACCATATACTAAACTTGTTACAATACTACATAAAAACAAACTGAATCGAGATGCAAAACATATTTTAAATAAGTAAATACGTAATAAATAAATAAGTAAGCATCAAATAAATTGTATGAATAATAAAAATAACATCTTAAGAAACATTTTTAATTAAAGAAATAAAAGAAGAAACTAAATATTAAATTTATATATTTAATATTAGTATATTAATATTGTTACCTGTAATTAATGAACAATATTTTTTTATATACCAAGGTACAAAATTAAATTATTGGAGATCACCAATGTGGATTTAGAAGAAATAGATCCACGTTGGACCAGATTTTTGCCCTGAGACAAATTTTGGAGAAGAAATGGAAATACAATGGGACGGTTCATCAGCTATTCATTGATTTTAAGAAAGCATATGATTCTATCAAAACGGAAAAGTTATACAGTATCCTGATACGATTTGGAATTCCGAAAAAATTGGTTCAACTAGTGAAGATGTGTCTCAGCGACCCCATAAGCAGAGTACGGATAGGTAATAATATGTCAGATAGTTTCAAGATTCTCAACGGATTGAAACAAGGCGATGCCTTGTCACCTCTACTGTTTAACTTTGCGTTAGAATATGCGATTTTAAAAATTAAAGGGGACAAAAAGGGACTATCATTGAATGGTTTGAATCAACTGTTTGTATACGCGGATGATGTAGATTTAATAGGGGACGATATAGATGCACTACAAAGCAACACCGATGTCTTAGTAGAAGCGTGCGATGAGATAGGTCCAAAGGTGAACATAGATAAAAAAAATACATGAATGAAGGAAATAAAAACATAAGAATTAAGGATGAGGTCATAGAGAAAGTAAACAAATTTAAATACTTGGGAGCATACGTAACAAGCAAAAATGAGATCACGGAAGAAATAAAAAGTCGCTTAGTATCGGGGAACGCATGTTTATATTCAGTCCAAAAACTTCTAACATCGCGATTAATATCAAGGAAATTGAAATTAAAAATAAAGAGAACAGTTATTCTGCCAGTAATACTTTACGGTTGCGAAAATTGGAGTACGACCCTAGCACATGAACATAAATTACGTGTATTTGAAAATAAGGTTTTGAGAAATATGGGCCGAAACGGGACGAGATGACTGGAGTGTGGAGGAGACTGCATAATGAAGA
>JAGDQP010028669.1:7597-23968 GCA_022664845.1 Lepisma saccharinum
AAGTAGTGATTGATATACCAAAACATCTCACATGGGATATTTAGAACCTTTTCTACTTTAAAGGAAATACGGACCGGTTATTGACCAAACCGGAGCTGAGAGAGAATATTTAAGGAACGAGGAATTACATGCTTTACAATAAAAGGCACAGCAGAAATATTATTGATCTCTTCATATCCATACATGAATCCCAACAGAATCATTCCTTCGAAAGTCTGGTTTTATTCTATATAGTCCACTAAGATTTTTAAGTCCACTCACTTGGTAAAACAAACTTTGATAAACTTATTTTGTATGAATCATTCTAGTAACTTTTGACTTCGGTCCGTTACGAGTACCATTTACGTTCAAGTTAAAATCCACAATAACAAACATCCATGCCCCAGCCGTGATTTGAACCCGGGACCTTCGAGTCGCTGGCTTAGTGCCCTAACCCACACGACTAACCAGGTCGGCTAACTCACTTCGTAAATCGTCACTTTACTAGTAGGGCCAAAAATCATATTATTTAATATTCTTCCGCACTTATTGGAACTAAGCTTCTTTTAAAACTATTCATAATAATAGAGACAGTATTTAAAACAAATAACATAAAAATAAATATATTACACTCTGAAATTAGTTGTACGAGCAAGTATGGCAGTTGAAAATGGACATCAAATGGCATTTTCAGTAAATTAACCACAGAGAACTCAATACTATTGGCCTAGATCATGAAACGTATCCGAACGTACCTTAATTCTATATGGATGATAAAGATTATCAATAACGTGAGGTACTTACATGTATTTTACTCTCCGGTTATGGGCGTAGGATTTTAAACCTGAAAGGCAAGATGAGATTAGTATTGACTCACCAACCTGGGAGAACATATATGAAATAGACTCTATACTGCATGCGGATATGTACCCCACCTCCTACTACAGGAGACCAAGAAATGTATGTAAAAGAACAATGTAAGCAAAGGGGTATACAAGACAACAAATAAAAACGAAACAAATAAGGATCTCTTTAGCACCTTTATTTAGAGCTCCGTCCACTTCGGGAGTTCTAGCAGAACTGATATTACGGTACTTACAGCTTACGCTGTTTATATAGGTACATTACATAGATGTTACAAGAAAACTAGACTGTATCCCATAGAGGTTTTGCATATTTTAGCAAATTAGTTTCTATACATTTTAAAAGTCATTTGTATATACTTTTTTTTATTTATAAAGTCTTTGGCGGTTTCAGTCTGTTCCAAAAGTATTAACACAAAATAATATTTCATAAACAAATTTAGGTAACGTATACTAAAGATTTACATATGTCATAATCTTAGGCTGATAATTTTATAGATACATTTAATATACTAAGTGCAAAGGGTAATAATAAACTATTAGGGGGTTTCACACAAGAATGTAGACATCTAGTAGAATGCGAGGTGACGTTATAATCACACAAGAATTAAAGGATTGTGCCATGTTTCTTTCTCATCCCGAAAACTACCTGTGGTAAACTGAACACCAACTTCTTTCATTTCGAAATGTGTAAATATTTTATTATCGTATAAGTTTCATCTTCGATGAGATTGTAACATTTTGATACAAGTACCTTGCATTTTTTATAAAACCAGATGTAGGTGCGGTTGCGGGTGGAGGCCTATTCAGAATTTAGCTCCACTGCTATTCGTGTGTGTTCTATTGACTTCAGATAGACCAAATTCTTGTTTTATGCACAAAAATCCAGTTCATAACGCTCGTCTCCAATGCTTAGGACCGTCAAAACAAGGGGGAGGGGAATAAATTGGTCGGCACTAAAGGGTTGAGTAAATTGGTTCTTTTATCGCTTCCGACAATCTTAACCAATATTTTTCACCAGTTGTATGCCGAAATGATATTTAGGCTTAGGGTCTTCCGACTACTGTTTTTATTTCTCACCCTATAAACAAGATTAAAATTTAAAAAGAAAACAGAAAATAGCTGTAAACACTGTAAAGTCTCGAAAAATATTCATCTCAAAGAAAGAAACACATACAGATTATTCAGTACACGTATGCTTAGAATGTGTAGCAGTTTCTTAGAGAGTATTTTTGTTCTAACATTTTTAATGCAGAATAACACTTCTGCACGATGTAAACGGATGACAGATATTGCCTCAGTTAACTGAAAACCTGAAAGGGGAGCACCAACAAGGGTACACATTATCACCAGAAACACACATCTAAGTGTCACTGACAGATTGAATGCTCTGTCAATATTGTACTTGTATCATTTTACTGTATACAGTATATTTGTTAGGTATTAAAAATTTCATAATCAGGTTTATGTCAGGAAGTAATGCATGTAATTAAAACCCTGGACAATTTATTTCAAATCCTTTTCCCATAAGGACTGCAGGACGTCTTCTCTCAATATAAACATTGTCGGACAATAAGTACCAGTAGGCCTACTTAACAAGAGAAGCATAGAGGAATGTAGTCTGTATCTATCATACATAGTTTCGGGAACACAATCTGAAACAGGGACATGGAATTTCAGTACGATGATTTGTATCTGGATAGAATATGCCAGCCTCTCCTTATAGTCTGACAACGATATGTATCTTTCTGTGTGGCAATGATATGTGTCATGAGCATTGTGTTTGCTTGAGTATCTTATGTTCATTGTGGCAATAAATGAAATGACAGAGCAAAATTATAGTTGTAAATCCTTCGATTCACTTTATCTACATCCATTACAATTCCATGTTAGTTACTCAAGGTATTGGAGAAAATAGAAGGTATTGCAAATATATGTTGCTCAAAGAACACAGCTTTTACCTTTCATAACTACTAAACATCCGTCCATGATACGACGTCATTAGAATACACTTAACTCGAAGTGAAGGTTCAAATTGTTCAGTCATTTCTCTGACTAATTTCTTCCAGGAAAAATAAGTCTCTGGAAGAAGTCAAATCACATCAAGTAATAACTGTGACTAATTTTTCTTTCAAGTGTTATTACAGGGATGAAAAACAGCATAATATATGAAAGGCCTAAGGCCTTAGGCCTTATGCCTTAGGAACAGGCCTAAGGCATATCAACATTTTTTTTATATTTACAAGCCGAACAGTTGAAAGAAATCCTTGTGCACGATTAATGTAATTAATACTGCCCTAAGATTGGAAATCAAAGTTATATAAGCCAATGAAATAATGTAGTGCATAAGGTAAAAGTAAAGATAAAGCTATCTCCTGTGCGATACGCACGCGCCGTGAACGGTGTATGGGTGATGTGGAGGTAGAGCTCCACATATTCTCGACCTACTGTACAAAATGAGGTGGGGTGGGTAAAGGCGGTCAATCACGCTTGACCGCCTTTACCTCCCCAAGGTGCCCAGGAGTACCAAGGACACTCTGGTTCTCAGTTTGATAGGAGGCTGAGTGCACCTCAGAGCGCCAGGTATGGGAACGCTGCGAGAAAGTCTCCAACATCTTGGTCGATATTTGAACCCGGGCAGCCAATTCGAAGTCAGACTCGCTACTGCCTATATCGAAAAATAATTATTATGAATAATAAACATTTGCGAGATCTGTATATAAACATGTGTTCATTAATATGAATAAATGACCAATACGATGAAGGAAGGATATTATGTGTACTAAAGCTATTTATTAACTCGAAGAAGACTTATACATGTTATCTTACGAAATGAAGAATGGTTGTATATACAGTAGAATGTAATAGGTAGGACGTCGTGTAAAAGGATTTTCAAATAGAGCTGAATATGTGCAATTAATTATTCCGTCCTCTTGTGTAATCACTACAAAAGGGAAAGAAATATTGCATTTGAATTCAGAAGGCTTCTCCTATGCAGAAATTCTCATATTGATCCGAAAGAAAAGACAGTCTATATTGGAACTAGAGAACGTGATCAGGATACAGCCAGCTAAACGTGTCTTGCTAGAGATTTCTGAGCTTCAGTTTCAAAGGAATTTGGCTTCAACCTGGATATTCCTTAACAGCCCTTTATGTTTACTTTTGTTGCTCTCAGCCACGAGAAAACAATCATCAGTTCTGATCGTCTTTTCTGCTTCTCACCTTATCCCCTTTTCTCAATCTTTCTTTTTTTTCGAATTTTCCCGCGGCAAGTAATCTGTTTTGTTTTGTTTCTTCTTTCCAATAGTTTTATATAACTGATGGTTACTTTCATGACCCTATTTTTTTCTTTCTTTCTCCCCTCTTCCTTTCTTCTTTTCATCTTTCATCATCATTTCTTGCGTGTGTGTGTGTGTTCCTTTCTTCTATTCTTTTTCCACTCTTGTTACATCCTTTTCTTATTCCTCTCCTTCGAGTTTGAAGTTTATCTGCCTCTGTAAGAGGATTTGACTTCCTTTCATCCTTGGCGGTGGAGCATGGACCAAAGACGTGGTAAGAGGATTCAGCTGATTGTCGCGCCTTCGTCCCAGAGTTCCATGGGAGATGTTGCAGAAGGCTGTTGCAAGGAGGTTCTGGTCTTTCTTCTCCTTCTCTAAGAATGTCCTTCTCTTCTTACTTTGCCATCAACAATCGGCATTCCTTTTTTCTCTTTCTTTTTCTCATTCTTTGTGTGATAAGTTTTGCTAACACACAGTGACTTCCGATACGCAGCTACTTCAATACCTGGTCACTTTTCTTCTTCTATTGATAAACTTCAGCTCCATTGTTATCGTTTTCTTGGACTCAGTAAATTCTTTTCACTTTTAAAAAGAAAGGTATGAAAACTTTCCCATTCTGTTGTGTTTTGATACAAGGAATCATTCAAAAGGCAAAGCACTTCATGCTTTTGTACATAGATAAAAGGTTTGATCTGTGACATTTAATAAAAGTAGAATTAAATTACATATTTTACATTACAACTTGGTTTGCCATTAATACGTTTGCGTGTTTTAAGTATTGTACATTTACAGGCATAAACAATGTTTCTAGTTGCTATCTAAATTTCATATTTCGTAATACTAATGGATGGAAAAGAGATATTTGATAGACCCAGAACCTGCGAGTTTCCAGTGTATTACATAATAACATACTCGCTGCCGCGCAGGCCAACCTCGTTGGTCGAGAGGTCTGGCACGTTAAGTTCATGTCCAAGAGATTTAGGCTTCAAATCCCGTTTAGGAATGGATGCTTCTGGATTTATAAAGAAAACATTGTACTCTTATCGGGATGGGCTGAAGTCATAGCTACATAAATTGCCCAACATTGTTTATCATTACAGCATAGTAGATGTTTCAGTCATGGGCTATTTTTCTAAGCTGTAGTACAAATATTAATGACTTGGGTTATACCGTATATGTATAATCTTCGAATGTGTTTGCCTTTATGCTATTCTCCAAACGACCATTTACAACTTCGTAGTTGTAAAATAGGAAATGTCTAGAGTCTCTAGCACCCGAGAGGCAATAAAGTTACGACCATTACGTATGTAATGAGAACAAATGGACACTAAGTGCAATTTGTTGCATAATGAGACAATTAATGTCTGCAATACATGTTAGAGCTGGTTTCTCCACTTAAAATTATTTATAATTTAGGGTTTCTAACACTTAAAAGGAAAATAATGTTTTCTTTCGTGTACTTACGCAAAATTGGTATCCTAATGAAAAGAGAAACGACTTAAGAATAGACTTTATAACAGCAATGATTGAACCTTCCTGTAAAGAACTACAGAAACTATTTACATTGAAGACGAAAAATTTCGATAGGCTACCATTTCAATAACATGTCATAATATTTACTTAGTATTTAATTTTGTAATTGTAAAATACCTGTTAAGAATTAATCCCACGCGTGCTATAAAATTACATTCTTTTAACTTCTCTAAATTAGTTGAGAATTACTCTATGGTACACCAGGGAAATTCGGATCACGGGGGTGAATCAGATTATTTTTAAATTTATTATTAATATGACAAGAGTGAACTGAATTAAAGCTTTCAACAGCACTGTGCTGCCACATTATAGACACCTAAACATCTATTCTTGATCTTTTGTGACTTGGCGCCATGTGAGCTAAGCAGAGTACCGTATTTTACACGTAAAGTAAGTCTAAAAGTTTACGTAAAAAATATTGTTTTTGTAGTCCTAACTTACCTAACAATTTCTTTTATTTTCTAATCTCTGTTTTCGTAATATCGATGCCTAATGATTATACTGTCGCATCTCGTATTGAATTTCTATGACGTTTCGAATATATAATCCTCACGTGTCGAAATGACCACATCTTTACAAAAAACACCCACGTGGTTTTTTTCGATTAAAAGAAATAGAATTTTGCTTTTAGTCTAGGCCGTGTGGATATAATAATAATATTTGTACATGTTTTTAAGTATACTTATTTTAATAGATTGACTAAATGGCTAAGACTACAAACAGTTTACTGAAAACTATAAATGCAAATAAGCCAGTATAGAATAAGTGAGATATAGATAAAAAAAAACGTAAAATTAATCAAGAACGCATTTGAAATATGTAACCATGTCTAAATGTGTATTCAACTCAGAAAGTTAAAGTTTATATAATTAAACAATTTATTTTACCTTGTACTCTTCTCAGCACCAGGATTCAATTTGTCGCTAGTATTAGTGAGTCACCTATCAGTTAGTTATTTACCTCTTACGTGGTAGAAATATTCACAATATCGTGAGTTGTATGTGTATAATATACTAATATACATACCTAGATTAAAAAGCAAAACTTATTGTCAGGGATAAGTCAACAATGGACATGCAGTTGCTAACATATACATATACAAGCTTTTGTTGTGGTGCCGTCTTACTTTATTGTAACAACAGTAAATATTTTCGAACGTTGTAGACTGATTTTCAATAAAAAATGAGTTTTTTTACAAATAACTTTGCCGGGGGTATGAACAGCCATTGAGAAACATATTTGAACATATCAGGTTCTCTTCTTAATTCTTGTGCACTTCTATGTTTTCGGTGAATAAGGCATTTATTTGACTGTTACTCATTTCCCCCACTGTCTTAAATAAGCTTATATGTATCCACTGTTTCAAAATACCCCATTAAACTTATCTTACCTGGTAGTGGTTCATATGTTGGTAGATAAAAGTAAGTGGACTAAACTTATGTGCAGGTATTGGACAAAATAATGGAGATACTTGTTAAAATGTTGTAATAACATCATCTAACAAACTTCTGTGTGCAGATGATTTAAAAATCTATTGCAGTATTTCTTCCAATTTGGATGCTGTAGCCTTACAAAACGATGTTATTGCAGTCTCCAATTGATGCAAAATAAACATGTTGTTATTAGACATTACAAAATGTAGTGTAATGTCTTATACGAAAAGGAGGAACAATTTGAAATTCGATTACAATATTAATGATTCACCATTGGTCCGAGTAGATTCTATTACGGATCTTGCTGTGACATTAAAGCCCAATCTCTTGTTTGATACGCACATTAAGCGTATTCTTAGTGAAGCTCACAGGAACCACAGGTTTGTAATGAGTTTAGGATGCGATTTTTTCAATATTAATATTTCAAAAATTTTATATACAGCGTATGTTTCGGTCAAAGTTAGAATATGCTGCAGTAGTATGGCATCCTAATACAGAGAAGAACACTCGCCAAATAGAATAAGACTAGCAAACAAATACACATTACAATCTCTGGAAAACAGAAGAGTTAATTTTCTATTATCTTTCCTACCCAGACTACTACATAGGAATATTAACTCTGAAAGCTTATTGTCAGAAATAGGGTTGTACGTCTCGCACAGAGCTACTCGACCTCGTGATGCAGTTTTCCATCTCCCGGCCCAAAGAACGAAATTATTAGATATATCGCCTATCAGGAGAATGTGCTCTTTATATAATTGTATTCTTAAAATGTGTCCTGATATAGATATATTTTATATAAAAATAAGTCGATTTCAATCATATATAAAGTAATGAATTGTTTTGACAGAATTTATCACTATGAATCTCCAAATATATAACTGTGTGTGTATAGACTATGACATGTATATTGAACACCACAACTAGGTATCCAACCTGTGGTGTTCAATAAATAAATAAACACTGCTTATCTAGGAAAATATTCAGAATTATGTCTTAAATTACTACAAGGATTGCAATCCCCCCTTCTCCCACAAATACAGTAGTTGTTGAATATTTGTAGCTTGAGCCAAAAGCCATACGCAATTCAAATTTGGATCTTACCGCAGTAAGGGCCATGACAATAGTACTGTTGGGTTCACAATTTGTTAAGAAATTAGCCTTTCCTTTACTATGGATGTTTCTTATAAATTCAGCATGACATTTCTAATGTTCTTAGACGGCTATATCAAATCCCTTTAATCATACATATACAGAGAATGTGTTCCTTTATACCCCTAATTTCACAGTTTCTTCATTTTAGTAGATTAAGGTAATGGAATTACAATAAATTGTTTAAGTTAATTTGGATTAGATTCGTAGAACGCAATTGAGAAATGAAATGAACTACCAATTGCTATTTAAACTCTAATTATGAAGCCACTGATTTCATTAACTATACTTTTATTTTGCTTAACCCATGGCAATGGCGATTCGCATAGATTTCTCAAACATCTGTATCATTGAGAGATTTAAAGGTAGATTTATTTTTA
Organism: Lepisma saccharinum; assembly: GCA_022664845.1. Taxonomy (NCBI): domain Eukaryota; kingdom Metazoa; phylum Arthropoda; class Insecta; order Zygentoma; family Lepismatidae; genus Lepisma; species Lepisma saccharinum. Next base: position 16,216 of record JAGDQP010028669.1, read on the forward strand.
AATGAATGAATATATAAACTATATTGAGCAATGTGGGCTACAAGAGTAGGTGTCCATAAATAACAAATTACGTCATCAAATATGAACTTCCATGATGACGATATCGGTTACTAACATCAGTATAGCTTGAAGTGTGTTCCAAATTATGTTTCGTATAGTAATAAGTGAATCAGTCCCATCTAGAAAAGGTTTCTGTTCATCAATTTGCTTTTCTTATTCTTTTTATGGGAGAAAGACTACAAAAATGTATCAAAGCTAGAGGATGTAATCAAGACTACGAAGAAAATTAAGTACAGATGGGTGGCTCACATAGGTAGACGAACAGAGGAAGGATGGACAAATGAAAGGTTTCGGGGAAAACCGGGGATGTCCATTTCTGGCTGTTTGCACTGATTCTATCAGTAGAAATTGGAACTATAAACTGTAAAAGAATGAAGGGCAAACACTCATAAATGACTGCAGGTGACAATATTAAATATTTGTTGAGCCGTTTAAACATTAAGCGGTGAAGGAATTAAAAGTTGATTTTCGCAATAAACCTGTTTTATGATGTTTCTTGTTTTATTCGGGCACCCTTCAAGTGTTCTATATTTAATGCCCAAACGGGAAAGAACGTGGACCTAAAAGATATCCACATACAGGATCTAAATATTAAATCAGACGCTACTCAGAAGTAACGAAGATGAATATACCACCTGATTGAGATTTGTGGAAAAAAAATAAGAGAAACATTCATCCAACAATGGATAGAAGTTCCGTTTATATATTGACCAATCTAAGCAGCATATTTGAACACAAATTGGTAAACTTATGTTTTTGTTCTTTATATCACCTAACGGCTACAGGTTGTTACATTTACACTTCGCTACAGCTAACCAGAGAAGTAATAGACAAGGTAGTGATCAGAGCCACTATTTAAGTTACCATCGTGACATTTGCCTGGCAATGCTGAGGAAACCCTAGAAAATCTCTGTCAGACTAGCCGAGGTGAAGGAAACTCGAACCGAGCTACCTCTGTGGTGTTAACCTGCAGTCATTGTCTGTAATCACTGGATAATGGGAAAGTCCGAGTACTGTATTATTTAATCAATGTCTACAACAGATACATTACTTATACATCTATTGATGATTCAAATTGACGAGTTCTATTGATGAATAATTTCTTTTTATCACCAAACTAGTGTGTTTATATTAACACATTACACCGTAACATTATGTGCTGCATTTCTTCTTGACGTACATAGACCTGAATCCAAACTGTAATAGTTAGACAAACTTTTGTTAATTAAACACTTTTCAATTAACTTGCTAAATAATTGATGAGAATGTCACCATTAACTAATGAGATCACTAATTCTTGTCATTTTCTTGATTTTTTCAGGTATGAAGCCTAGAATCAAGAATCATTTCAGAGCTCATCAGTTGTCAGTATGGCTTCGATTAATTCCAGAACTTCACCGTGCTGGAATGGAAGATGTGGTCGCTCGTCATAATCTCTTCAAAAATCATAACGATCCAGAATTATATGATGGCCTTGTTCGTCCGGATACTATGTCTCGGGCTCTGTTTTCAGACATCACAACACCGACTTCTGTATCCACAGCTGATGGTAGTGGTTCATCAAGGCGTAACAATTCGTTGCAACCTGTAACCACAGTAGAAACCATGCTAACAACCTGCATCAGTGTAGGAACTACTCCTTCTCACGCGAATCAAAGTGATACCCTTGCTAGTCTCGAAGCTGCTGGTTATGCCGCGTATTCGACTGCGTTGAGTGTTACGATAGCTATCGGTTGCTCCCTGCTCATTTTAAATGTACTTATATTCGCCGGCGTTTATTACCAACGGGACAAAAATAGAATGGAAGCTAAAAATATGCAACGTAATTTCAGCGACAAACAAACGAACATCGATGCTGAAGAGACTACGGTAATTCTCACTTCGTCCACAACACCGTCAGCCACAACACCTGGAGTTGCAAGTGGAATATCTCCAGGAAAAACCATGGACGCTAATGCAATTGTGGGTGGGGTACCTGTGAATGTTACGGGGCCTCTCAAAGCGCCACCACCTTCACCTGCCGGCCAATCCCAGACACATATCAGGGAGTATCCACCGGAGTATCCGGAGACGTCGCCACCCAATGGTTCGGCAACGCTTCACTTAGCCGTCCCCAGACCTCCTCCACCCCCAAGGGGCAACGTGCCCAAAAGCCAGCCAGAATCACAACCGCTCCTGCCTCAAAACGTACCAGGCCCACCTAAGGTACGAATGCCAACTATGAACGAAATGAGAGTTTGACAAGGGGTAACTCCTCTAGTTGTCAGGACGATCAACACGCGTTCTCTTTGACTCAAGACTACTGCGTTGCTACTTACCAAGCAAACAAGTGAGTTCTTCCTTTGTTTCTGTGAAACAATTTCTATATAAATATTTGGTGAAATCAAGAGTACGAGGCTTAGTGCACGTGAAAATTTTTCCTAATGGATTGTAGTCTAAAGAATAAAAAGAAAAACTAAGATTGTTTGGTCATATTTCGAGTGCTATTCCCTGAACATAAGTATTAATTGTTATAACACATTATCTCTTCAATGTTTTAAACAATTCTATTCATCTCTACACATTACAACGACTCAATATTTTATGTTTAATTTACACAAATTATTTAGAACATAAACTGATTTATAATGTCTATAAATATGACCTTATACCCTTTGCTGTAATATATTTTGGTGGATTACATGGTTCCTATGAGAACGTTATATAAATATACAAAAACAGAATATTTGTCAGCTATTTAAAAGTGTTCAGTTTCTCTACTGAAACATAAATATCCGTGTTGCATAATAATTTAAAAAATTTGAATTAATTACTAATTTTTAACTTATTTCCTTAGACCATCTTACAAAATAATTAGGGCGTAATATTGGTTTATTTACTATTTGTACAATCCTTGATTCCAGATATCTCTATTTGCTTCGTGAACGGATAAGTTTGTTAAGACGCTTTGAAAATCCTTTAACTCAAGCTTATATTACTAATATCACTGCTTCTGTGACGTAAATTTTCATTTTTAGCACTGAAAGAATGGGAGAAAATGCTTAGTTTGGAAAATAAACTATACAAATTTATGTCACTACAATATGTAACCTCTGTTTGCTCAACGTATTGTAATTTATGTTGTAAAAGAAATATCTCAACATCTAATTCACATTAGTAATTTTTTTTTTCGAATAACTATACATGATAATTCATTCGAGATGTAGAATATATTAACTATTTAGGCAATTAAAATACCAAATGATATACTTTTCTCTGAGTTAACAAGATTTGCTTGTTCCTTACCCATTTGTTGCATCTTTGATACTTTTATTCAACTATTTGATGTCATGCTTTCATATCTTTAACCATGATCGTCAATAGTATTTTAAAATCTGTTTAAAAATTATATAGCGAGTAATCCTACCACAGGTAAAAATGACTTGGGTAATATTTAAAAATAATTTATAAAGCCATTATGCCAGAAAATTTACAAATTGTATATGACTCATTTATGTTCAGATTAGAGATATATACTTCATAAATGATCAAATATACTAAAATTAAATGCTGATTTTTAAAAGACAATGTAAGTCATTTTTATACTAATCGTGTGGAAAGCGAACATTTATATATTTACAATATATAAATAGACATCGACGAAGCGGAAATAGTTCGGTTAGTAGGGCGTTAACGTTCCGTAGGTCCTGGGATCAATCGCAGCGACCAGCCATCCTGATTTAGAGTTGCATGGTTTTCTACGCTAGGGTAATAATGCCCGTATGGTACATTCAGAGAAGACTATGTCCAAATGCCCAAACCATTCCTCCAAAAATATTCAATTCAATTACCTACGAAGGTTCCGTTTTGTGGGGCAAGAAGAACGACATTCTCTTATTTCTTTCAACGGTAAATATATTGAAAAAAAAATATACCTTTAATTTCACTTATTGATCAACATAATTAGGTTTCAAATTTTGGAAAACGCCATTTTCCTAATAGGATTCAAAAGACGTCTTAACAAAAATGTCTTATCACCAGGTATGAGAACATAAGAAAACAAAGTTTACAATTAAAATTTATTTATAGTTAAATAACTATTATTCATATATACCTTGCCGTAACTCAGGTAAATAAACAAATATAACAACAACCATTCTAGGGAAAAGTCACGTGCAACGTCTATAAAATGGCCATGATGTAAAAAACTTTTAAGAATTTAAGAATTTGAAATCATAAACTTGGAACGTGTAAAAAAAAAATGTTGAGTTTTGTTCGATAAAATGAAACTTCATTTACTTTATTTGGATCAAGAATAAATTTGAATAACGACTTATTCTATTATATATGTAAAAACAAAAACTTAAAAGAGTTTGGCATTGAAGTGAAAGGCAATCTTCTACTTTCTCAGTCCCTTTTACCCGTAGTGCAGTGTGTTGTTTGAACCAAGCATAAGTTCAAAAAAAAAAAAATGAATAACGAAACTATTGACAAAACCATTCACGAATTATACATCACTTACTATGAGACCATTAATCCTCCTCCCCAAAACATCCCCCCCCCTTGTGAAAACAATCATAAACTACTTTGTAGAAAGTAAATAGAAGTGAAAAACGAAAGTGAACAAATAATCGGGCATCAAGTGAACACAGGAAGAAAGTGGTTTTTGGTGCTCAAAGTCAGGATATTTTAGTTTCTTCAGTATTTGCTACACATGTTTGGTTCGTTTGTTGTCCATACTAATATTGTGTTAAAAAGTATTCAGTCATAAGATATTGTTTTAACTCAGTGCATAATGGAGTAGTATTTTGACGCAAAGAGGCGATGAAGATAAAAAGAAATGTATTAACTAGTACAAACTTATTATATTCTATGTAAAACTTGTTTCCAAAGTTTTGTTTCTGTTTATGTAGCGGCCATTAAGACTAAAGATTTATGAACGTAATATTAACAATTTGGTTTTACAAAAATATTTTTTTCTGTTTAGTCGTATCATTATTTATTTACAAAGCTCATCATGTAGATGAATGGTGCAATGGTAGTATACCGAGAAAGGAAAAAATGTATGACTGGTGATTACATTTATGTAAATTTCTTGTTAGTAGTTTGTGAAGACCTATATTTGAAAGGCCTTATTGACGACGGATTGTTTCTGAATCTGTTCATGTTTTAAGGAAAGGTTGAACTAATGTAAGATAAAGTGTATGTGTAATTACAAAAAAGAAATGATAATATTGTTACAAAAATTATAAAGGAATGAACAATGAGAGGTGTAGGACAGAGAAACATAAAATACAAAGACTTGTTATTAATAATAATAATAATTAAAAAGAAATGATCTCGTAAAACTCATCACCATAGTGTGTATCTTATAATACTGTATTTTATAACAAAAACAAAGAACAAACTGGAATGTAGGAATTCTAATAAAAAAATTACAAGAAGTTCTTATGAAGGTTGAAAAATCAAAATAAACAAAAAAAATGTTTGTTTTTATTTTTAAGTTTTAACCACGAAATATTTCTCCAGTCATCGAGAGAGTACTGAAACAATCATCAGGTAAGCATAATAACAAAACACTTGTATACCGAGATAATTCATCAGAAGAGTGTTGGAGCAGTAATGGGTGAAGAAAGTACACTACCAAAAAATGTGTACGCAGATACATCATTGAGTAAGTTGTGGAATAATGGTAAGTATGTTGAAATTTTGATAATATTCTACTGTCATTTGTCGTTAAGATTGAATGATGTTTCATTCTAAGCTCCAGATTTAGAAAATAAACGAAACTCTTTTTTTATACGACGTTTCTCACCGAAAGCAAATAACAATTTGGGGGCTCTGGATAACTTAGAAGTCTTTGAAGTTTTCGTTTAACCATACTGTTTACTTCTCTTAATAAGAAATTATTGGAATACGTATATATATACATCGAAATTTATCCAAATCAGAACCCATATAAGAAGGAAATTTGTACAAAGTGGAAGTTTACTTTGGTTTCGTATATTTTCTTTGTAAAATATATGGAACAAGAGGTCATCTATTCAAAGCAGAAATGATTTTTAAACTTTCAAACCCTACACAAAATTAAGTTTCAGTTTCACGAAGACTTATAACAAAATATTTCCTATACAGTAGGAGCCCATTTAACCGGCCACCAAAGAACCGGGTCCCGGCGGGATAACGAAATTACCGGTTGAACCGAGGCCGATTAGGAGAGCGTCTACTTTATACCTGTATATACTCAATTTTCATTTCCAATTTAATTTTCTTTCAAACACATAGATTGAGATATGAACAAAGTTTTTATTACTAGATCTTCATTGACAGGTGATTCTAAACTATCAGCTGACATAAATCCACGATCCTATTTTTGATATCTTTAAAATCTTTTCCGGTCTCCTACTTAATTCATTTTCTTAGTGATATTAGGTAGAATTTGATTCCAGAAGTGGTGTTCACTTGAGTATGTGAAGAACATGTTTGTATAGTTTTCTGTTGGTGACGTGGTACAATAATATGGCTAACAACTACATGATTCTTACTTTCGGTTTACAGAAGAAACTGAATAATATTGTAGCAAGAGAAAGAAAAAAATATGGTAAAATAAATAATGTTCAGCATTATGACAACGTAAAAATAGAAAGAAAAAAGAACCTAAGAGAGAGTGAAAGAAATTCTATTTAACACTCTTGTTAGCGCACCTGTAAGGGAAGATATCGGGTATGTATTGTCTGTCCGTCCGTCCCCCCTTTATCTCAACAACTTCAAGTCCGACGGAATTAAGCCATACACCGTTGGATTCCTCATGATCTGAAACGGTGGCGAAACTTATAAGTTATAACTTTCACTCTAAAACTTACAAGTCCTTTTCATTAACTTAGTTTTCTCCATTTTTCTGATGTATTTTCAAATGGTATGTTTGTCACATCACCCCCCCCCCCCCCCCCCACCCCACACACACGTAGATCTTAGTAACTACAAGTCACAGAAAAACGAATGATACACCGTTGATTCGTCATGATCTGAAAAGCTGGGGGGAATTATAATTTTTACTCTAAAAGTGGCAGGTAATTTTCAATCGCTTGGTATGCTGCATTTGTGTTTCTCCTATATCTCAGTAACAACAAGTCCGACAGAAAAGAGATATACACCGTTAGATTTGCAATGGTCTCAAACCATGACCTATCACATAAGCTCTAAAACTGGCACGTACTTTTCCATCGCTTACCAGGTGTATAAGCTTAAATCCGCTGTTTTGTAGTCAGCAAAACACATGGTGTGTTCATAGAAAGCACAAAGCAAGTTACTTTCCTTCGATAGCTACACATTTTGCCCACCTCTCGGGCAATTTGTGGATACCACGCCAAAAAAAGTCCTGCTCTTTCGAGGAAAACCACTCATCAAGCCATTTTCGGGCGTCTGTATACGAATCGAAGTGCTGCTCAGCGAGGGTGTGGCCCATCGACGCAAACAGATGGTAGTCTGTAGGGGCTAGGTCTGGTCAATAAGCGGGATGGGGAAGCACCTGCCACTTAAGTGTCTCCAAGAAATTTTGGACCACTTTTAACGTGTGCGATGGGGCGTTGTCGTGGAGGAATATCAGCTTGTCATGTCTTTGTTGATACTCCGACCTTTTTTCACACAGAGCACGCTGGACGTTGATCAGTTGTTGATGGTAGCGGTCGTCATTGACAGTTTGACCCGGTTGCAA
>JAGDQP010028670.1:0-23968 GCA_022664845.1 Lepisma saccharinum
CTCTCTCTCTCTCTCTCTCTCTCTCTCTCTCTCTCTCTCTCTCTCTCCTTCTTTATTTCTCTCTCTCCTTTATTTCTCTCTCTCCTTCTTTATTTCTCTTTCTTTCTCTCTCTCTCTCTCTCTCTCTCTCTCTCTCTCCTACCCGCTTATACCTAAACATATTGATGCCAAAGTTATATACTTAATGTAACAATTTTAGACTCTATACAATATAAAATGTTTTATTATTATGTTTATTTGGGAAATCACACACGGCAATCTGTGGGAGGAACTATCAGATTTCAATGTAAATAAATTTATAGACATTTGATTTAATTCTAAAAACCATGAAAATAATTTGTGATTTTCTGCAGCTGATTTTTTTTTTTATTATTATTATTATTATTTTTTCAAACAGTGAGATTTGTCGATGTAGTGCCGTAAGCTATTTTTAAAAATCAGAAAAAAAGAACAAGAATATATGCTCAATGGAAAGAACACAGCGAATTTTTTTATGTAATGTGGTAAAGTGAGAGTATCAGTGGAAGAAGCCAATACACTTGGATAGTATAAACAAGGAGTTATGCTGAACACAGCACTTCCAAAATGTAAACACAGTACAATTTATACGTCTGTAGTCGTGTCGTATAGAGTTGTGATGCGACTGGTTTCAAGAAGAGGAAAATGGAGTTCAGTTAAACATGGTATTTCAGTCTCTTGTCAGCGGGGCCAGCTCACCCAACCAAGAAGTGGTGCAGATTGAAGGATCAGACAGGAGCTTGAGATCTACAGACTTCAAATTCTAATTGTGAAAAAATAAAAAGTAATGATTAATATTTCTCTTTTTCTTTTGTATACTTTTAGGTTACCTGCTAAAAGCTCAAGTCCATATGTATATTTGTGTTGTCCTGTAACGTCCTTTAAATGTTGGTTAATGAAAAAAAAAAGGCAAAAAATAAATAGAAGAAAACAACCCCCAACAGAGTAAATATGGTCTGGGTAACAGATGGATGCCAGATCACCATATTGTCCCCACATCAACTCTTGACTTTAGGAAGATTAGGGGAACTGTCCGTATGATGCCGGAACTCCAGTACTTCACCAAATAAAAAAGGGGAAAAGACTGCCCCACTATAGTAAGAGTAGCTGGAAAAAGAGCTAGTGTCTGAACTTGTACGTATTAAGTGGAACTAAAAAGATAAGGGCAGAGTTGGAAGGTGGGTTCTTACATTCTGTACATATTTCATTCAAATGATTGCATTGGGCCATGAACTACGGCTATTCTCAGGGCTCACTTTCGCTCACCTCGGAAGTAGTATTTACTCTATTATCAAACTCAGTTGTATTCAACCGTCGACGGACATCTTAGGGTTACCTAAAATGTAAAATAAACATATACCGTACATTTTATTATTTCACAAACAGAACTACAGATTTCTTGTTTCTAGAGCAGGCTTGTAAGGTGCACGTTATTGCTGTTAATACATCTGTTGTGTTTATTTTATCATTGCATCACCCTTTGTGTTTGCATTGACGATCACATTTCACTTCACATTCAAAATTTAAATTACCTCTACTCGTCTCCAGTGGTACAATATTTATGGAAATGGGTGATTTGTGTCTCAACGGCAGGTCAGATTTTCGAAAGAAAGGTTGAAGAACATCTGTTGTTAATTGTGCGGGTTTCAATCAGCTAATCTAGCCGCTTTGTCTTGTTCAGGGTCACTGACCTGCTTGAAGGCACTAAAAATCTCTGGGAAGGAAGGAACGGGCAGTTTGTTTTCGATCTTTGTAGTGTGGTATGTTGGGACAACATTTTTCTAGTTGGCGTACGTTTAAGCAAAGTGAACGGGAAATTTTCTACATTCTTTATTTTGGTGACGACTAATGTTACCCCTTCTCTTCTGCACTATTTGCAGCCAAACTCTTTCGAAAAACTACACGAAGCCATCCCAACTTCATCGACACTTGCTGACCAATCATGCAAGTATAAGGACAACCCAGCTGAACTTTTCAAACACAAACACAAAATTTAGGTACATTTTTAACGTAATACACAATTTCACACAATCATCAAATATGGCATTAGAGAGAGACATCGTACGGATCAGCATTCCTAGCTGCAGAAAATAAATCACTTTACACCGCAGTAGGGTTTACTTATTGTTTATAATGCTTTGTTTATAGCAGATAAAATGTTAGACAAACATCTGTTAAAGTAATGAAAATCATTTCAAGTTCTGGCACAAGCGTAAGGCGTAGACTTTATGACATGGTACAAGATCTTGAATAAATTATAGAAAACTTTAAAATATACAAAAGATCTGAAATTCAAATTGATGAAGCGGTACATTTTGACAAGGTACATCTTTGACATTTTGATTTTGAAAATAAACATTCGGTATTTTGATGTTAACAAAGGTGCTATTGTTGATGAAATTCGGGGATGTAAACAATTACCAGACTACAGTCAAAGGAAGAAGATATTTTTGAAAACCTTGATAATTTCATAAGATTAGAATCATGTTTGAACTGTGAATGGTGTGCCAGGGTTTTTTTTTTTTTGTTTTTTTTTAGTTTTATTTTTTTTAATAGCTCAATGTTTTTTTATTACGTTTCCTAATATGATCAAATACTTCCTGGCGAGACATGCATTTCCATAGTTGTATTCAACTTTCTAATCAAATCCACTGCCTTTGCACTTCCAACGAAAGAAGTTTCAAGGTATCTGTTCACCACCCTATTCTCGTTTTTAGACCAAAATCTAATAATAGTTTGCAGTTCCTTCTTATCTGCGTTATTAACAGTTTCAGCAAAGAGTAGAATATCTTCACCATTTTCAATAGTTGTTTCCGGACAACGGGAATCTGTAATCAAGTATATTGCTTTTATTTTACCCACAGAAAAATTGTTCATTTGCACATGTGGGTACATTGCAGCAAATTATCTCCAATCCACGAACACGAACTAAGAGAGTAATCTATAGAAATACATTTAAGCACCCAAATCACTTCAGCTATTGTTTTATCAAGGAAGCCGTGAAAGACGCACCACTTGAACGTGACCAGAACTGAAAACAACGATACACAACTCCTTGAGTATTCCACCTTTAGCATGCTGAATTATTTTGTCAAATCACTTTTCGATACTGAATGAAACAGCAAAACTTTTTTTTAACCACGTCACATATATTCTGGACGTTGTAATTTTTAAGATTCAACCATTTTCCGGGAATGAACACTTTCCCATTGCAGACTGAAATTTGATATTTCTTATTCAAAGGAATAGCCTGAAATAAATATAAGGTGGTAAAAACGGTAGAAAAAAGGTAATTACATTATAGAATACCAGGACAGGCGTACACGAACTTCACGAACACAACAGAAAAGCGGCAACAATTCGAAAAGCGTTTTCACATGGCAGGAAAGAAAATGGACAGACAGAGCGGAATGGTACGGGACTAGTGCTACCATGTTGCCAACTACAGCTGAATAACAGTGCCCCCAGCTTCCGGAGGCGGAAAAATCCCTAGATGGGTCGGAAAACATTAAATGGAGAAGGAAATGCAGAGGTTGCTAGGAGAGGGGCTTTCAAAGGGAATAAAGGGTAAAGAATCAGAGGTGAGGGGAAAATAATAATACTAAAGATGAAGGGGAAAAGAGCAGAACAAAGAAACAATATAGGAAAATAGAACAAAAGTGCTACTGGAGACGAAACGAAGAGAATGGAGGAAGAGGAAAAACATGCAGTTGAGGCCGGGTTCATGGTTGGCGGAAAGGTTAGAGATGTACGTCTGTTCCCATCTCTTTTTAATTGTGGCAGTGAGTCAGGGTTCAGAATTTTCAGGATGCTGACTCGAAAGGTTTCGTTAAAGGTGCAGCCGTGATAAAAATTGTGTTTAGGTATGGGGAGGTGCGGAAGTTGTGATATGGAGGAGTAGCGATGGTTGTTGATGCGGATTGTTAGAGGAGTTTGGGTTTCGTCAACATATACATATACGTATATTGACGAAGCTTACGTACACAATTACACACAACACTATAAAGTCGCTTAAAATTTTCGGCTACTGCGGTCTTTAGTTACAGACAAGAAAGAAGTTCACTGAGGCACGTGCACAATTTGAAGAGATAGAAAAACAAAATGGCAGACGTCCACATCAGAAACAATTGACGACGTTCTGTGCGTGCGGAAGTATTGATGGGAAACAGGTTTTGGAAATGGTGTTTTGTGTTGAAAATTGAGTTGGGTACAATAAATAATAATAATAATAACTAGAACTCAGTGAAGAAAACGCAGTCAGGAAAGTGGAATTCAGAATAGAAACCGCAGTCGGAGAAAGTGGGATACAGTGTAGAAAACGAAGCCAAAAAAATTGGATTAGTTTAGAAAACGCAGAGAAAGTGGGATTAGTTTAGAAATCACAGAGAAAGTGGGATATAGTATAGGAAACGCATTGAAAAGGGAATAGGTTGCAGAGTCAATCACAAAAAGTGGGAGTAAGTATATGAAATGCAAAAAATAAAAGTTGGAAATGAATGGGAAGGGAAGGAGGGATAGTACGGGTGTGGAGAGAAGAAAAAAGTTACCAGGTTTAGCACAAAAATCGTGTTCTTAGTGAAGTAACCAGATTCGCATTTGCATTGTATGACTGAGAAAATCTGCTTGCACTGATCTTCGAAATAAAAGTTGCAATTTTTACTGTGAGTCAGTCACATAAAAGGCTTTTAGAACAAGTTTCAGTTTAGCATTTAAGCCCTGAATGAAAGCTCCTTCCCAGAGACGACGTGTGGATGTGTCTGTGGTGGGGGATAGGGTATGTATTATAGCTATACGGAAATTGTCATCGAAGTCAGTATTGTGTAACTGTTTGTGTGTATACACTGGCGAATTGGGTCTGTTGATGGAAAAGTGGTGGTGATTATTGACACGGAGATTCAAGTTTCCCCCACACAGGATGACGGACAAAGTGTGCAGGTGAGGATATATATGACGTTTGAAGTTTGACAGGTTCCTTTGGTTTGTAGAATAAAGTTGCCATTGACTGTGCTTACTGAGATAGCTGGAGACGTACTAAGGATGGGAGAGGTTTTACATCTTACGCTGTTACATTTCTGGGCGGGAACTGAAGGCAAATGGGACGAAGGGTTAGTGTGGACGAAGATTGGGAGGATGCTGAAAAATTAATATCGGCTTGGTGGGAAAGACAGATCTGATATCGGGGTCAGACTGGAGTATGTGAAAGTAGGAATGTAGAATTTGTTTGATTTTGGTAAGTTTAGGACGAAATTGAGTGATTAAGTCCGGAGGATTCGGGTTGGTGTTGGGAGTATGAGCGGGTTGAGTATGTGTGACTGCACTTCGAATCTGTTTGATTACAAGGTTAAGTGCGTAGCCTCGGTTGACTAGAGCCTCCTGGAGGCGTTGGTTTTATGTTTTGGTTGCAGAGGTATTGGAATTTAGGCGTTGTCCTCTGAGGGCAAGGGAGAAGGGTGTAGTTTTTTGGTGTGCTAAGGCAAGGCCACCTAGATAAGGCCTAACGACTCAAAAATGACGTCACCATCAGAAGGCCATGCAGAGTTCCATTGGATAAATTTTAGTAATTTGTTCACGCATTTTCTGTTGAAATGTGAAGCTAAATAAGCCACATACATATCAAGATACTTAGAAATAAAACCCGTATATGTTAAATGATAGTTTCTCTACTGCAATGTTACACAATTGTCATAAACTTATGTAATCATATTAGTTTAATAAATATCTGAACGTTTAAAGATTAAGTAGTAGTAGCATCAAGTAAAAGCTTTCTATTGATAGATTTTATATTTGTTAAGATCTGTTTCCAATCAAATTATGAAAACAATTTCAACAGTAATACTACCTCTAAAAGTTTTATTCATTAATTAATGTAGGAGTTATTTAAATTAAACTTACAATTTATACGTGGTCCTAGAAGTAGAAAAATAGTAATTAAGATATGGTTGACTACGAAGTTGTAGCAGATGTGGCAAAATGCTCCAGAAAGATAACATTATGTCACTAAATAGATTGGACTCAAGATCTCTCTCACATCATTCTGTCACTTACCATATTTTAGGTTAGGTTCATATAGTTTAGTTAGAAACTTAAAATAGGCCTAGTTGCTTCAAGTTCACTTTCTTGCCTTTACGTTAGGTATGGGGGAAGTTGGGTTAAGATAGGTCATTATGCCATTCGGGAAAGTACCTACAGTTCGTTCTAATAAATCGTACATGTAAAACTACAATAAAATTCAAATCGAAATTATTTGGTAAACAAAAGACAGTAAACCTAATTCTTTATAAGACAGTAAATTATCTACTTTTAATTATTTGGAAAATTTTAAACTTTCTGTTAAGGCTACTTAATTGAGTTACTTTCAGCTGTCTTTAGGTTTACTTGATATTAGGTTAGGTTAAATTGTATTACGTTTTTACAGTATGTTCCTCAATTAGAGAGAATCATTAAACTTATAATGTAGAGATACCTTTTACTTTTCGGGTTATAAGTATTTCCCAATTCCGACTCCTTTCTGCAAGTAACGGTAATCTGATTTTGTTACAGCATTTGTCACAAAATCGATTTACTGTTACGTAGAGCAATGAGTCGTAACTGTGAAATGCCTATAATCCTAAAAGGAAAGAAGGCAGACGTACATTAAAGTTTTCATAATTCATCGAACTTCAGCGCGTGTAAAGACTCCAGAGTTTATGTAGTTTCCTAGATTTCATAATAAACTTACCCAATCTAACCTAACCCAACATTTGAACTAAAATAGAAACGGCTGAAAATAACTGACTTATAGGTATTTAGTTAACCTTACTATTACTCTAACTTAAACAGTCCTCACACAATAACATGGTTTGAACAATCTGGAGCAGCACCTGAAGACGCTTTCTCCTTGATTTTAATATTTTAATTATCCTTTTTGCCAACTGACAACAAAACATAGTTGCACGTCTTGCAATTAAGATCAAAAACACTGAAACTGCTGAACAAGACTATATTATTCGTAAAAAATAAATTACACGTAACGTTTCGACCTTCTAGCAAAGATCCTCTTCAGACATACACATACACATATTTTTCCAAAGCAACACCATAACCTCTGTCAATGTCAGGCACTTCTGTATAGACAGTATCTGGTTTCAGTCTGGAATATTATATTCCTCCGAGACTCTTGTTTCAGAGTCGCGTTGAACAGAGGAAACATAAGATCTCATCCCCATATTGTATAGTTTCAGTCCCAAGGAGGACTGTGATTGGTTGTTGTCTTGAACAGTAAGTGAAACTTCCAAATAAATAGACCTGTAATTTTACATGAAGTATGCAGAGTGAGTGAACACAGAGATCATGCTCAGTATTCATACCGCTGCGGTTCTAAGACTTTGAAAAGATCAACGTCAACTAACATCTACAATTCTGGTTTCGAAGCTCTATACTCCCAGATCCATCTCTATTCATGAAAATGGCTTGCTCTGGACACCTGAGATAGATAGATAGATATATATATATATATATATATATATATATATATATATATATACACCATCTGTTCTAAGTCTATTCTCCTATCCATTGTAAACTGGAATTAGGTAAGTTGAAAGTCACACTCACTTACATGATTCATAACGAAATTTGTATGTTTACATGTTATGTTCATTCTGATGGAATTATAGGTTAGGATAATACTTGAGTTCGTGTCGTGAGACTTGTCTTACCTGTGTCAACGAATTCTGTAAAACGTTTAAATTGCAATAGAAAAAATAACGTTAGGTTTCAAAGCTATTTCTGTGAATTTTGTTGAATGCTGAGAGAGGAATAATTATTTATAAGTAAAAAGAAGAAATAAGAAAAATCACCTAAGAATTAAACCCGTGCCTCACTACCACCATCCTACGTTCTATTCACTAGAGCAAGCAGGCAGTTAAGAACGAGTGCTTCCTTTTTTTCAAGATCAAAGTTGAGGGTGTTAATTCAAACTTCTTGAAGATTAATACATAATAAATATTATATAAACGGTTTTGTTTGTTTAGTGTTTATTTTAGATGTTTTGGTCTTTACTTTTAGAATTTTTAGTATTAAATTATTATTCACTATTTAGCAGGATTTTATTGCTTATTAAGTTTACGGCACGTTAAATCTCTTGCGTGTAAATTGTTCATGTGTATAAATAAAATGCGAAACGTGTGATGAGTGCTGTAGTCACTTGTCAATACGGAACTAGCAACTCTAAAAACGGTTCTGAATATGGCTGAAGTGTTCAGAGTTGTGTGACATCATATTTTGGCTCTCCAATCAACATCAGGCTTTGCCTTAACACAGCAAGACATTCATGCCACTTCCTCTATATATTAATATTCATTTTTTTCTTCAGAATTTCAGACGAGTTCGGTATTTGAGTACTCCGATATCGTTCAGTATATTGATACTGTTCGGTTTATCGATATGAGGGATACAAAATCTCAATATATCGATTTTTTTACATCCCTAGAAGCACCTTTACTCTCCTGTTATCACCTAAACAGTTTAAATACACCTACCTGCTTCAATTTTAATTCTTCCTTGAAATCTTCCAGTTTAGCATTATGTCGGGCGAATTTATTTATTTTTTGTTGATCTTCATATGTAATATGAACATCAGAGTCCTACAAAGATAAAGTTTAACTGTGATCAATCTCAACTACCTGACCTTCGCCAATAAGCCAAATATCCCACTAAAACGATGATCTAAGGGCCATATGCACAGTCAGACCCGCAGCTGCCCCGTGGGTGCCTCGTCCCCGCGGTCTGCCGAAGGGATCACTTTGTGTTGCTATTGCATAGTGCTTTACGAGGGAATCCCGCGGTGACGGTTGAGCCGCGGGCTTGTTAAGTAAAATAAGCCTGCAGCGAGGCTAGAAAAATAATGGAAAAAGTAGACGATCACGTTGCGTTCGATAGTTTTGTCATTTATTTGATTGTTTCTAGCGAGAAGAGAGAACGTTAGAAACTTGCAAGCCCAAAGTGATTTCGTATATGTAAAAAGAGGGGCTTATTTGTCTAAATACAGGAAAAATATAAGGACAAAGTTAATGTACAGTTACCAATACAGCATCTAATAAAAAGTATTAGGCGATGTGTGGTGGAAAATACCTGAAGAATATAACTCTAACGAAGAAGTAACAATAAGCTTTTCTCTCATGTTATCAGAAAAGAAAAATATATTGATCATTAATTAGGCATTGGTATCAAAATTTGTAAAGAAAAAAAAAAGGAGAGAGAAAGAAATATGTAATCATGGGAAATTATTTGAAAGCGTTAAATCACGAAAATGTATGTTAGGAGAAATCAGAGAAAAATGGAACATTTTATATAACAGAAAGAGCATTGCAATTGTATTAACCATGCTGTTAGGAAGCATATTGAAAAAATAATATCGGAAATTGCTCCACCATAATCAGTTTATGGTGTTTTTACGTTTTCATATCTGAGTAAACATAACCGAACATAGGCCTACCGTAGCAAATTGAATTAAGCTAAAAGAGAATGAAATTACATGGAAAAATTAAGAGTAAAAAGGTTGTAAAGTTACTAAAATGGAGCATTACCTAAATATCCTAACTTGGCATTTTGTTAACAGGGCTTTGTTTGCCCGCTATTAATGACTATAACAGGATAGAAAGTACAGGAGACTACACTATTACATTTGAAAAAGTCGGGACGTTGACTTAAGTTTATGACATGTTTGAAATTGCTAAAATTAGGGGAGGATTTTCAGTTTGTGTAACGTAAAGCCAAAGCTAGGAACGTAAATATTTTTCACTTTTAACTACAAAGATATTAAAATTGGGGGATGCTCGACGATTTGTAGGGGTTGGGGAGTCTGGCAGAATCCTTGCTAAGGACTGATTTACATGCTAGCTTGCATTGCGTGTGATTTGGGTGAGTAGCCAATTGAAGCACGTGTTTTATTACGTGGTATGTAGAACACGCAATAAGACGCGTGTTTCAATTGGCTGCTCACCCAAATTGTGAAAAGCTAGCGTAATGTATGTTTAATTTCAAGCGAACATTTTCCTCCTTTCTCAAGTTCTAAACTATGAGCACAACGTGAAATTTGTTCGGCATTACTTCCGAAGTTGGTCGTCCGTCTGGTTTTCGGCTAAAAGCCTGATGAAAGCTTTAAAAATCATCATTTTTTACGTCCAGTTCACTGGTTTTTTGTTTCGTTCGGTTACCGCGCAGGGTGAGGATGTTTACATTTATTATTAATAATTACTTTCTTGCATTTTTCGTACATTATCTTAAATTAGTGACCATGGGAACGTGGAGGTTAGGTAAGGTTTGGTGCGGGCATGTATATTATCAAAATATATTTTCATATGTTCATATTTATTATTAATAATTGCTTTCTTGCATTTTCGTAGATTCTCCTCAATTACTGACCATGGGAACTTGGAGGTTAGGTAAAGTTAGGTGCGGTCATGGATCTTTACACTTTTTGTTCTCATATACGTTACAGTTCTTTTCGGTTGAACGAAGCTTACCACACTTCCTGCAATTTGTTTTTAGATTTATTAAACCATGACTTTCACACAGTTTCAAAAGATTTTCTTCATTATAGTCTTATAGTTTCACAAACTGCAATGGTGTTAACTCACATCCTGGGTAATGTCCCTCTACACCTGTAGCCATGTTCAAAATATGAATGCTCGTAACTTGCCCACAATCCAATCATGCGGTAACCTTCCGGCAAGTGGTTCCCTCCGCTTCTCAAATAGTTCCATGTTTATCACATTTTATATATTAAAATAAACTCAACTTTCGCTCTTCTTATATATTATCAGCTACACAAACGAGCAAATTACCCATTTCTTCCCTGTAAATTTTACTAGAAATTGACCACCAACTTTGGAAGTTAACCCATTTGTTCCATGGAGAAATATTATTATTATTTTAAATAAAGCAAAGTTCATCGGTATGACTACTTGCGAGATGTGATATGTGCGGCACTCAAAGACCTATGAAAGCTAAGCCAATACACTACTCTGCACGATCTGCTATTTACGTTAACATGCTGCGAATTAATGTTATAATACATGCACCAAAAAGTCATTTTCTTTTCTAAACGAATTATGGATCCGTTCGATAAACTACGCTTACTTTTAGAAAAACCTTTTCAGCTACAGGCTTGTGAATTGAACCTATCCTTCCCCCTACTATCTAGTGAGCAGCACCATAGACTATAATAATGTTATTAAGACAGCACGTCAACACTGCAGATTTTTTAAAATTATAAAATAATAAATATAAATGGTCTGATCGTAAACGTAATGTTTTGTAAATTACTTGTACCACTTTCTTGTCTATTGTTAAAGCAACACTCATGGCTAAAATGCAATATATTTCGAAAAATACAGAAATAAAATCACGAGGTGTACATATACACATCACCCACGGGACAGCCAAGGGTGGTTCGATCCTCCCGCGACAAATCTCTGATGCCGCGTGGAGGCCGCGGGTCTCTTTCAGTCCCACGGGAGGACTGTGCAACACAAAATGGTCAAGGGTCTCTCAGGCTTTCCGTGGGTAGCCCGCGGAACGACTGTGCATGTGGCCCTTAATCTGTTTGGTAAAAAGATCTGCAAATTTCAGGAATAGGTCAAGCGAACAAGTCGAAAGTGAGATATTCTTCAGTAGTGATATTTATTTATGGTTAACGTGTATACTGAACACTGAAGTAAGAAGTGGTAAGTGGCAGCTGGTGTGTACTTGAGAGAATGGAATGAAATTGAGTCTGTTGAGTAGCTATTTTAAGACGTCATCGTGGATGTTTGTGGAGTGCAAGGGTTATTTCGGTAAGTATTTTTTTCGTATAAATTAGACGGGAGACTGTGACAAGAGTTAGCATAAACGTGCAGATAGTGCAACTGGGCGTCAGACAGAATTTAATGCTAGAATGTTGAAACTTGCAATGTTTGTTCCTTTCCTCACCCTTACCTGCCAACGGGACGGGCGTAAGCCATAGTGCTGTTACCGCCCATACAATTAATTTTATCTTATCTTTATCTTACCTTACCTGCCAACTTAAGGCGCTACGACGACAAACGCGTTTTACCTGTATTTCTTCACTACCTGCACTCTAGCGTGAAACGTCGTGAACTTATCCTAAATTATTACTTATTTCTGTTGGTTTATATTGTAATGGAAATAATGAAACGAGGTTACTTAAGCAGGGGTGGAATGGAGGGTATACGCGGGTACACGCCGTGTACCTACCTAATATTATAAATCACAGCGTGTACCCACCTCAGTGCATTAATATAATGGAACGTGTTCCCATATCCGGATTTTTATTGAGCAGCGTTTACCCGCCAAAAATCTTACCATTCCAACCCTGTACTTAAGTAAAGAGCTGTGTATTATTTCTAATCTGTTGTTACTTTAGCGAGTGTAACGTATTCCAGCTCGGTTCCATTTTTAGCATTCCATGGCTTTTACTTGACTTTAACTTATTTTTTTCAGTTTGCCGAGTAAGGTGACCAATCGGGGCGGGACAGTCCGTCTTTACGACTGTCTCTCTGGCTGTCCCCAGAAAGACGTGTTCATGTGCGAATGAAAGTAATAGTGAAATTGTCGCTGCTCAGCTCCAACTTACATTGTTTCTGTGCCACGCTTCATACATTAGTTTTATCGTCCAGATATGTGTAGCAGTCTTTCCTTAAAGGTGACCATCATATAATCCGTGAATATTCTAATTTCGATTACACAAGACCGAAAATTAGGCTTTAGTACAAGGATAATTATTGTCATCCTAACGTGTTAAATCGTAAACTAATTTCTCACACGCAAAGTAAACTCAGTAAATCCTACTTATTGTATACAGGCTAATCATCATGGTATTAAAGTCAGTTTTCTTCCAGATCAACTCATAATAACTATATAGCAATGATCTACAACAAAAGATGGCAACAGTATCTCCGTATATGTCTAATGTATTTTTATTGTTGCTCGAAATTTCAATGCTGCTTCTACAAATTCAAACCTAGAGAGTTCTAACTTTCAGAGAATAAAGTTCATTACCAATTCAAGAGTTCGATCTTTTTATTTTCGTTTTTCTTCGTTGTTGAAATCGTTTAATTAGTGTTGTGAATATCAAAACTTGGGTTCTTATTATCCCTGGGCAAAGGCTCTGTAACAATGAAGCTCTTTCAACAATGAACCAAAAAAATATATATATATAAAAAAATCGGCATTGGTTGTGACTTTTCTTTCTGTAAAGTTTGAACTCTCTATGCTTGAAATTGTAGTAGTAGAATTGAAATTTCATGCAACGATAAAAAAAATACATTAGACTAACCGGAGGTAGTGCTGCCATCTTTTGTTGGAGATCGTTGCTTTACATTAACCTTAACAAAGAGATTTATCGTCAGCTTCGTCTCTGCCCTCGCTCCTACTGCCTTTGGTGACAAGGTGCCTCCCTACTCTGTATTTTGCGTAACATAACTATAAGTGAAATATGGGAAATGCAAAAATAGATTTATGTAAAGTAGGTATTCATTCATAGGTTTATTTGTTTGTTTTTTCAGGTATTTTTTTTTGTTTCCTGAGGATGCCTATAATTATATTACGACGTAACAGTGTACGCTACTGTGAATTTGAATTTTATTTGTGGCCTTTCAGCAGCTACGAGGCATCCTTGTATAACTCGGGATGATTGTTTGTTAGTTGCTTTGTCACGAAAAGTAGTTGAAAGCAAGGAAGTTTAATTTATGTCAGTAAATTATTTTTCATACTAATGTTGTGTTACTGTTTCCTTTTTAAATTTCAGGACTAATACGCAATGATGCTATGATATGAGAAGCTATGATGAATGAAGATACTGGGAATCTCCGGCAGAAAGTTGTTAAGTGTTTGTGTAAAGCTATTGATTTGGAACAGGAGAACAATAATGTGGTGAGTCTTATTTATTTATTTATTTTTAATAATTTATTTATATTAATAGGCTTTGTGGGCTGAGCCTGAGATGCCGAAAGAAATGAAATAAATTCATTGAATAGGCTTGCAAGCATTTATACCTAAGCTTGCTCGAGCCGTCATATTTTCCATCAGTGACACCAAACGAATGCCCGAATGGCGCCTTTATTAAGCAGAGTTTCAAGGTTTCCGTTCTAAAGTCTGCTAAACGAGGCACAAGATCAATGATTCTCGATAGACGGAAGGGCTATGGATCGCCAACGAAGCAAGATTGCTATCATCTGATTTTGTTTCGGTAAAATCGTTTAATATTGAGTTCCACACGAAGTCTTGAGATATTCATCTAACTCACAGACAGAGAGGGAAAAGATAGCAATCTTGCTTCGTTGGCGGTCCGTTGTTCTAATTAATGCTTAGACACATCACTAAAAATCCATTTTAATTCCCTACCTAATTTTTTTGAAACTTTCTTCTCTGCAGAAGCTAAGATAATGTATTCTTTATTCAAACGACTCGGAATAGCTTTTCTAAGGATTTTATATATATAAAGTAAATTTAAGACAAATGAAGGAGAGAAAAAAGGATAGTACTTACAGCTTACTTTCGCATTAGATCACACATATTCACATGTACACATAAAAAAGTCACTATATTTCATGTATTCACACTTTTTCAAGTAGAGAGGAAGAGAGCGAAGGTCACGTGTTCACAGAGTACAAGTTTGAAGAGAGTGGCGACACGTAGCGGACAAAGCATCAAAACTGGAGAACAACTGACCGCTGTAGCGCGTCGATATCCGGAAATTGAAATAATAATTACTGTATAGCGTGTAAGTACAAGGTGGGATCGTGGATGGGAATGTGTTCAAAATGCGGATGAAAAGGGGAGCTTAGAGTTATTGAAGGTTAAGGCCAGGTTTTATTTTCGCGCTCAAACCGTGAATAAAGGCATATACATTCACTCACATGTTTTAAGTACTGAACCATAAATTGTTTTTATTAGTGACGCTGCACATTTTAAATAAGTGCTACTATCTTTGTTTTTGCAGGCAGCTTACCAGAAGTATTTAGAGGGTCTTTCTGTGGTTGCGACAGCTCTTCTGCAAAGTTCTCAGGGGAATTATACGGGAGGTTCATCCCTGTCAAGGAAGGATATTAAAAGCTTGGTAGGATTTGCCAAACAAAGCGTGGATCGTATTGGTTTATTGCTTGATAAACAAGGTAAGTAGAATGTATATGTTTTGATAATTTTCACGGTATCTCGTGTAGAATAATAATTCCCGTATAAAAAAACTAAAAGACTGGAGATATATATTTAAGCCCTTTCCATTTATTTCAACTTTTCCACTCCTGTAGGCATTTTCCATCCATTATAATATTCTCTGAAGGATGTCATCTGTCCTTAACGATGACAATAACTTGGACATTTGAATCAAATCAAAGCTATTCTACTAACAGTCAATCCCCTGAAATCAGACGCTGCTGTCATGTTTTTTTCAACTTTACGACATCACTATGCACTAAAAGTGAATTATGATAATACGGCCTTGTATCCATCTTCAATAAAGAAAAACACAGCCTTCTGACAAGGCTGAATCTTTAATAACAAAAATAAACTTAAAATTTAACAGTTTCGGAAGTATACCACTTCCTTTCACAGACTACACTCTACAGCTGAAATTAGTTAAATTACTTAATCAATGAAGGAAGCAGATCGTCTTTTCTTTCCATCAATCAGGGATCACTACTAAAGCGCTGCCCTTCCCCGGGGAGGCGTACCTATCTTTCACCTGTCAAATTTGATAAGTCACAAGATCACAAACAACCTTTAACTGATGATGCCGGAAACACCTTCTTGAAAAAATATATTTTCAGGAAAACTAGTCCCTCCCTACACCGGCTTAAACAAAAGAGGTTAAAAATTCAATAAAAACATTTATAAAGTTTTCACAAATTAAAAATACAAAGAATACATAAGTAAGTAAGAAATAAACTACAATAACAATTAAATCAAAATAAATAAATAAGTAAACAATAAATAAATTTAAATAAAAATTAAAGCTCTCAAAGGATATACTATAAGAATTGCCGGTTAGCATCCTCATATTGCTCTCTTTTTCCTTCTCAGTTCTTCCTTTTTCAAAATATCCTCACACTCTTCATTAATACTATATCCCCTGTTCCAGTTCATAGCCTTATCGGCTACCTCTTTTATCCTGTTCGCTTCCTTCCACTTTCTAACTAATTGCCTACATTCATGCCCCACTACTGTTGCCCCTTCCCAGTCCATGACCCGTTTCACTGACGTGCTTGAAAATAGCATTAGCGTCTCCTTAATCTGACATCATCCTTATGTTGCTTTACGCCTCTTTATGTTCTTGCAGCCTCTTCTTGGTTTCACCCATATAGACTATATCTCACACACCACACGGCACTTCATATATAACCCCCTTTGTCGTGAGTCCGTTGTCGAACTCTTCTCTCCTCTAATGATACCTTCGTGCCGCCCTTCCTTGTATGTTTTAATCCCTTCTCTCTTTAGAATTCTTCTGATCTGCTCTCTTTATAAATATTTTTATTGAATTATTAAACTTTTATTTAAGCCGTTTTAGCGAAGGACTTGTTTTCTTGAAAAGACATTTTTAAAAAAGTGTTTCCGGCAATCATCAGTTAAAAGTTGTTTGTGATCTGGTGGATCATCAAGTTTGACAGGTGAAAGGCAGGTACCCTCGGCCGGGGGAGGGCACCGCTAGGGGAAGGAAAGTGAATTTTTAATTAGTAGTGATCCCTGATTGGTGGAAAGAAAAGACGATCATCTCCTTTCTTGATTGATTAAGTAATTTTTCTATATTCAGTTGTAGAGTGTAGTCTGAGGAAGGAAGTGGTATACTTCCGAAACTGTTACGTTTAAAGTCTTTTTTTCTCCTATTAAAGAATTCAGCCTTGTCGTAGAGCTGTGATTTGCTTTGTTAAATAGTGAACTAAAGATATGCATATGATAAACTCTGATACCGAATCGCTGTAGCTCAGTGGTAAGGCATTCGGGAGATGGTGGATTTGCTCCCAGCAGCCGACCATCCTGACTGGAGTTTTCCCCGGGTTTTTTCCTCAGTCATACCACACAAATGCCGGGATGGCACCTTGAACACTTTCCCCCCTCCCCTATCTCGGCCTGAGACTTGGATGCCGAAAAGCCATGCCGACTGGATAGCCGTGCGGTCTAAGGCGTTAGGCCAACGGCTCGAAGGTCCCGGCAGGGGCATGGGTGTCTTTTAACTCGAAAGTGACGGGCCGCCCCCATATAAAATAAAGTTTACCAAAGGTTCCCCCCCCCCCTAAAAGACATAAATAAAATTCAAATTAACTCTGATTAACTGTTTGTTTGCACTGAATATTATAAATTAATCTTTACCTAACAAAACCTACTCTAATCAAATCTAACCAGAAATCACTAGCATACCGTACTTATCTTTACTTACATATGCAACATTCATAAAGTATAAGTCGTGAAACTAACCTTGTTCCCTCGCGAATTAACACCAATCTAATTAGGTTAGATTGGGAAAAACATCAAACACAAATGATTAACCCTTAATCGCAGGTTCCACAGGCTACGTAACGGTTCATATTTGTAAACCTCAACAAGCAAACTGAACAGGAAAATATGCATAAGTAATCCCATCATCAAATCATAAAAAAATACGAATCATCATTAAATACCAATAAATGCGAAAATAATTTACAAGTTTCAACAATCCTTTCTTTTAAATGAATCCCTGTACCACTCTTCTTGCATTTAGGGCTATTTGTTCTGTTCCACCTAATAATAACCAGTCCACCCATACTTCTTTCTTGGATGTTACCACCGGGTGAGTTTCGTAATTTTCATAGCGTAATTCACTCAAATATCTATCCAATGCTTGTTCCAAACTACCCATCTCACTCCCTTGCACTACTGCTTTTATCTGTTCCCTTGTTTCCGTCCTTTTCTTCTTCCTTTCTTTTGACCTTAAGTTTCATTTCTTCCCTGTGCACTATTTTGTGTCCCCCTTTCGTGTCATGCTTCCCCACGTCAGTGGAGTTATTTATGTTGGAATGATCTGAAAGGACTCCTGTCAAATTTGGCTTCATTTTGGTTTTCATCATATGTATCCATTCTTGTAACCGCTTTTGTTCTTCTTGTATGTATTTTATGGAGTTCTGTAATTAAGATACCAAATGACCTAACCTATTGGCATCTTCTTTCACACTGTCCATATTCTACGTTTCATGTTCTGGCAGAGTTCCGGTGACCATAATAGTTCTGTCTGTGGTTCACATTTCTATGATAATATTAAAGTTTGGTCATAGACCTCATAATAGATAGACTTAGCACGCTTCCTCATTTCTGGCTGCGCTAAAACTAATGGAATTTTGTTCAGAGCACGTGATTTTGAATCCATCCGCTAGGTAGCTCTGCCGTAGACGTCATATTCTACTACGAGGTCTACGGCAGAGCTACCTAGCGGATTCAAAATCGCATGCTCTGAACAGTCTATGGTTTGGTCTCTGTTCTGCGTAGTTCCCAGACCGTGGTGCCACGTAACAATCGTGACCTCCAGTTAACCGAAGATACCGAGTCGACCTAGAACTGCATACAGTAAGACATTGCCAGTGACTAACCAAAGTATTCTATAAGTGTTTCCTTTGTAGATGCATGTCAACTTAACGTGTCCTGAAAATGGAGTGATCCGTTCGCTAAAATCGAACCATTCCACATTCGTTGGAATGATTTCTGTATCTACTTCCAAATATTCTCGACTCTCAAGATTCTGACAAGCTCCACACTCTATCATCGTGTTGAAACTTTTATTCTCAGACCTTAATTTTATGGATAAAAATGCAGGTGGCATTTTTTTTATCCATGTCTGCAGTTCAATTAAACATCATGAATGCTCTCCTTCATCAGCCCTTGATTCTTCCATCATTTTCGCTTCTTGATAGTTACTGTCTCTTAGATGTTTCGAGCGCTTTGTTCTTCAGGAAAGTAATATTTAAATTTAAAATGTCCAATCCGGTCACATCGATCGCATCGCTTTCCATAGGCGGGGTAAACCTTCTTATCCCAGATGAGATTTCGCCCACAGAATTTGTAATTACGCAAAATCGACCCCTTTTTACTTACGACCATTAAACGGTTTAGCTTGGATCACTGTCTGTACTTCAGTATTCACTTTTTGGTTGCGAGTCGGCTGCATTGATAGGATTTTACTGTTCTTTTCGACGATGTCTTGCTATTTCGCTAAACCAAAAGCTTCCCAGAAAGTTATTTCTTCTGTAGCTAACTGTCGTTTAGTAGTGAATTACTAAGTACACCAGATATAAGTTGATCTATTAAAACCTTGTCAGTAAACTATTCAAATTTTTACTTGATCGATAGACTCTTCAGCTTACTAGCGGGTCGTTCCATGTCAAATCAACACACTTTTAATAAAAATTTGACCTTACCATCTCAGATTTTAATGAAATTTGGTACAGATGTACTCCCCATACAGACTGAAAAAAAAATAGACAATTTTATCAAAATCCCACGTAGCACTGTGTGTCATATTAGTTACTGATTATCATTGGGAACACTTACGGAGCGGCCATAACCCAGTGGTAGACGTTGGCTTCACATTTAGGATGTCTTGGGTTCTATCCCAGCGGCCGATCATCCTGACTGGCTTTTTCCTCAGTCACACCAGGAAAATGCCGGGATTGGTACCTTCCAATGAGGCCCTGTTCGACCTTTTATCGCATCCTTTACCCTTACTCTATTCCGGCCTGAACCTTAGATGTGCAAAGACCGTCAAATAAGTTCAAATTCAAAATTGGGACGACTTGCTGATTCGAAGGTAAGAATATATTAAATTAAATGTTTTATTAGCTATTCAAGTGTATTCAAATATGTAGGAATTTCTGTCATACAACATTACAATTCTCAATCATTCTTATCTTTTTTTAAAATATTCTAATCTCTTCAATTTGGGCACATTTAAATCGTGAAATTTTAATTTTTCAATGTGTTATGTGTTTTGTCATATCTTGACCTTGTGTTGTGATTTTTCACGTTGAAAATGAGGAAGAAATATTTTTTGTTAAAGAGCAAGAAGCAAGCTGTATTGATGAAGATGATATGATTGGGAACTTCGACGATATCGTTGGGAATTCTCTAGGAACATCGAATCGAAACAATAAAGAAAATTCATCCGCTTCGAACGGAAAGAATAAGAAGAATAGTCCGACCACGCAGGTTGTCAATTTGACTCCTGAGAGATGTGTAGAAGTGCCAAGTGTTTCCTTACCGAGCATGCCAACGATAGCTAAGGAGAACCAAGGTAAGTCCTTTATACAGTTAAACATGGACAGAATAGAATTTACAATATCCTTGTGGGTGAGTGGTCATGCTTGATGCCATGTTATTAGGTTCGATTCCCGGTGGGAACAGGTGGTTCGGAGCTCATGTTAAACTGTAGGTCTCATCCTTAGAACATCATCTTTATCCAGTGGAAGGCAATGACAAAACACCATCACTTCATTTTGTCCTGGGACCTTCGGAACCTGCAAAGGGGTAGAAACACCATCATCTCTTGTTCATGGATTGTTTTTTGAAAATCATCCCATAACCAGTAATTAGTTGTGATAAGTAGCTTGGATGTTTGTTGTCTTTAGTTAAATTTGATTTTAAAATCGCATATTTAGAGTTGTTTGTACCCGTGGCAAATAATATGTTGAAAAAAACAAGAGAAACATTTTTAACGTACGTATGAACATGACGTTACTATGTCGTCCTGAGCCCAAAAAGCCGAGAAAAATCAATTTAACACTGACGTATCTGTGATAAAAAGCATGAGACCACAGGATAGTTTAACCCTAGCTTACAAAGGCGTCATCTTACAGACTATGCGGCTAGTGCTGATATCTCCCCCAGCCCTCTTCCACTAGGTCCACACCTTTCATACTCCGTGTACCTTCAGTGCGTGGATAGGCAATGAAGGTGAAGGGTCGTTGCCTTCCTACTCGCTTTCTTTGTGTCATTTTTAATTCACGTCGTCCAGTAGACTACGGCTTTGTGTTTGCGGTACTTTCAACGTTACTTACCAAGTACAGTGGACGAATTATATTAGAAAGGCGTCGTCTGATAGACTACGCGACTAGTGCTGAAGCCATGTATGGGGACCATCAAGCCAGTATCTGCTGTGAGTGCCAAGTCAACTAGATATGTCATTCAAAATTCTGTAAAGGTTGCTTAAAAGCTTATGACATATGTTAAATTTTAAAAAATGTGTGTTTTTTATTGTTTTCTAAAGTACTCTGTAAGACTACGCCTTTGTAATAACGTTTGGTACAGACCACCTTTGTAATCTAGGGTTAAACCTACATCAGGAAGCAATCGTAAGATATAATCATACCAGTTCATTAAATATACCAACAGAGCGTCATCAGTCGATATAAGAATTGAATTTTATGTATGGCCGGGATAGGGGAGGGGAAAAGATGCGGAAACGTGTGTTGTCCAGGGCTTAAGTTGAAGGTATCATCCCAGCATTTGCCTGGTGTGACTGAGGAAAAACCCTTGAAAAACCTCAGGATGGTCAGCCGCTGGGATTGAACTTTATTATTACGTGGTATTATTATTATTGTCTATCTTCCATTCATTCTTTCTTTCTGTCTGTCTGTGAGAGGGGGTGGGGTGTCCGGCAAGCCTTACCCGCGGCTGAAATTTTATGTGAAAAACTTGCATCTATCATCCATCGGTGCGTGGCTGGTGTTATACGAGTTCGTACATCATCCACGCACTAGAACAAATGTTATATACACTACTAGGTATGCAAGTTAAGTTCCCATCTGCAACCGTGAAAGTGGAGTAGAAGCGACAAGTAGTTGTATTATAAGAGAAGTCAAGGAAATCACCTTACAATAAAAATCCGAAATAGTCAAGGAAGTATGGAGTTGGTGCCTGTCGAAACCTATCCTTTTTTTTAAGCGTCCATTTTACAAGAACAGGCATTTTCATGTACTAAAATATGACCGACATTGTTGATGACTATTGCAGACGAAGCCAATGGTTTGAAGTTTCCACTTTAAAAATTGTTTTGTGGTGCTAAGGAAATCAGTAAAATTTTTGACTTCCATATTTTTATATCGTATAGAATGCTATATTGACGATATATTGTTTTAATCATGAAGCTTGAATTTCAGTGTAGTGTCTTCGTTATGCGAGAAGTTCTTATGGAAAAGAGATAAGATGTCATAAAGGATACAAAATTTTAGTTATGTTAAGCATAAATGGACACAGAACATAAATTCAGTTATAATTTTACAATGGTGATTCAAATCACACGAAATGTTCACCAACATCCATACTGGATAAACACAAAACCTTCAGATTAGTTTAAGAGCTTACCAACAATCTAACTTAGTAAATTTCATACTGATTCTGACAGACTCAGAAGTGTAAAACTAATTGTGATGTGCCCATGAGAACGTACCTTAATATGTTGACAGAGAAGATGAGCCTTATTGAAATAGGAGTCGCTGTTCCTTAGGCTAGGGATAAGACCACTGAAGTTCCTTCCAGGCTTCTTCTTCTAACTGTTGGCTCGAACAGGATCTGTTTTGCCACTCACTTGGCAGGACGGCTGTGGTTTCTCGTGGTGTCTTCCTCCCGAGCCTTCATATATTGAACTTATTTGGTCCTGGCGAGGATAGCGGTATGGGAACAGAAGTGGACATTACTTAGTACTGACTCCTGATTGGTTGAAAGTAAAAGGTAATCTTGCAGAAGTGGCGGATCCAGCTAGGGAGCGCGGGGTGCAACCTTCCCACCTAGGGGAAAATAATTTATTTATATAGCATTATTTCAACAATTTATCTCAGAAAAAGCTTCGATTTGCTTCCCAGCAAATTTAATTTATCTACAAATATGAATTTTGGGAACATTGGTGTCATATTCCCGCAATAGGAGGGGAATATATGATAAATTTATACTTGAAAGAAAAAAATCAGTTAGCAGTAATATATCGAAAACGTCTCCGGTGTATTCCACTTGCGTCCCGCCCCCTCACCAAAATCCTGGATCCGTCTCTGTCTTGCTTCCATCCTTATCTGTCTTCAATTGTAGAGTTCATTCTGAATAAGGAGGTGGTATTCCTCCGAAACCTTTACTTTCTTCTTGTGGTTATTAAAGTATAGTCAGCCTTGCTGTAGGGATGTACCGATACCGATACTTTTGGACACATTTCCTATAAGATTTGTTCAAAATATTGAATTTATCAACATTGTAATAATATATATTAGATATAAGGCCAAAATTTCACATACAAAAATATAAAGCAGAATTTCATATTACGTTAGACACAGAGAATATATTTCCTCTAAACTTAGTACATCTCACGTAAAGTGAACTGAAAAGCAGCAAATCCTTGCATAGTGAAATCTTATTCTAATTGTCAGTGGTTGATATTTAGAGAGTGATAATATATTTTGATAGTTACTTACATTGTATTTACGAGTCACCATTACATACATGTAATGCAAAGGGCGCTATCGTTACAAATTTTTATTGTTCATAAAATAATACGTGCTGAACTCCAGGTTAATGTGTACATCACAAGAGAAATAAAAGGGTTATTTAAGCGAAGTTAAAAACGTTAAAATTACTTATCAACTCTAGAGCTATTTGTTTTTAACCAGTGACAGTTTCTTCCAAACAATTTTTAACTAGTTATACGTATTGTATCAGTAAACTATAATTCAACTCGAGACTTCATCTCATTTTTTAAACGTTCGTTTTTATATAAATGAACTAATTATTCAATTTCAGTTCGCTTTTCGGAATTCATATTTTTGTAGAAACGGATTCTTCATCGCACCCTAGGAAATCTGGAACACTTCCGTCTTATATATAAAAAAACCGTGATCATTTAAATAAAAAGTGAAAATGAAATGACATACGAAAAGCTTGATGAAAACTTTCTTCCAATTCTGAAGTT
>JAGDQP010028671.1:0-23968 GCA_022664845.1 Lepisma saccharinum
CACCATTTATTTTTACAATTTATGATAACGACAACCTTTGCTTGTCGGTATAATTATACACGCAGGTTACATATGAATGTCTGTTGAAATTTCATAACAGGCACAAGCTCCCTAAATCGCACATTTATCCGAACGCACTACCCCTTTTATTTTGTCGAACGACACAATGATATTACTCTCTACAAACAACTCAAAATATATCATAAACCAATAATCCTCACACACATTCTATGTGCTCAACCAAATAATACAACGGTACCAATTTCACGTATATGTTCAGATTTTCTTTTTATATATTTATGTCTTAAAACGCGACTTTGCAATGTTGGGTAGACACAATCTGTACAATTTATGACTTTCCAACCTAAGTGAATCTCATAACCTGGTGATACAGTAAACAACACTTTTTACGTTAACTGCACGTGTAGGTATCCAAATGACTGTTGTATACACAACAGATAGAGCACTGATTATAAACCGTACTGGTTTGGAACTAGTATTCGTAACTGTGGCACTCCTACTCGGTCGCTACAACTTTTGTGTACATTATCATATGACACTGTTTAACTTCTGCTGGTAGTACACCTTTGTACTAACGTTACTTATTCTCGCACTTTAAAAATATATACAACAGCTCCTTCATCAACTCTAGTAATGGAGATATGGAAGTACGCCTTTGTATATGACAACTGTATCCGAACTCCTCCTCCTGGCTGATAACGTTAACAGTATCCACTAACAGTAAATGTGAAGTACTTGAGTTACCTGAGTATGCGTAGCTCCTTATTTAGCTTATTTATAAATGTATCTAAAATATTTGGTCTGGATGCACCTCCTGTACGCTTCCTCGTGCTATAAAGACACTCCAAAATAATTTATCTCTTTGAACTCCGTCGACACGTACTTCTCGTTACAAAAAACGTGGTCGGTGTCGGTTAAACATTGTCCCACGGGAAGGCACAGTAATCTCACGGATTCTTTTCTCCAGAGGATTAATTTACAGGTCCACTATTTACTTACTGAGGACTCAACGTTACATATTCTCTGTTATGCTAACAGTTCGGCACACCTTATCTCACTTTAAATTATTTTCTTTTTACTATTTTTGCAAACTTTCCTTCTTCCGTAGTTTCTAAACGCCTTGCATCGCTGTCTTAAAATCGCAAGCGATTCATCGCTTCACCGTTGCCAGTCCACCCTATCGACTCGATCCGGATAAGCGAGTGCACAACACAATGATCCTCTGTAAGGGTTTCACTTCGTATCGAAGTTCGTAACACACTAAAGCGTTATTAACAATTTTTTTTAATTTGCGCCTGTATTTTAGATGTCTATAACGCTAGTCTGTTATAAGTGGGACATCATAAGACTATCAGAACTATGAAGGAAGAATGAAGCACGGTTGAAACTACCGGAAGGGCACACGTTCTACTTCAAAGGAACAGAAAATGGAAAACCGACAGCAGTTGGCTATATAAAGACCCGAAGTCACGGATCAGAGAAATTGAAGGAATTTCATATAGAATCGCACGAGTAGTAATAAAGATAAACAAAAGATACAGTATGGAAACTATATAAGTATATGCTCCAAAAACGTCACATCCGGAGGAGGAAGTCGAAGACCTATACGAGGAGATACAGAAGATTTAGGATAGTAGCAAATCATATTACAAAACTGTAATGGGAGACTTCAATGCGAAAGTAGGAACTAAGCAGAACCGTGACACGAAAGTTGGAAATTTTGGATTTGGCAAAAGAAACAAGAGAGGAGAGCAGTTAGTGGAATTTTTAGAAGCCAGACTGTTCATTTCCAATACATTTTTGAAGAAACCGCCCCAGAGGAAGTGGACATGGAAAGGCCCAAATGGGACCAAAAACAAAATAGACTACGTTCTATCGAATAACAGGGAAATTCTGCAAGACGTGTCTGTTCTGAACAATTTCAAAGTCTCGAGTGATCATAGGATGGTGAGATGTAAGCTGAAACTAAATACTAGACTTGAGAGAAAGAAGTTTATCAGAGGAAAACCGCCCTCTTTAGATCTGGAAAACCTAGGGAAAGACAGACAGACATTCGAGGTAGAACTAAGCAACAGATTCAGCGCCTTGGAAGAGTTAGAGGATGAAGAAGAATCGATAGCAGAAATAAAATACTGACTGAGATAATAAGAGAAACAGCCAAGGAAATAGCAGGCATCAAAAAAACTCCCTTTCGGTAGGTCTACAAGCTAAGGTAGATCTCGAAGTTTTTTTTATTTTCAAAAATTCAAATCTCGCGTTATATGAGCGCTATCGAGAAATTATTTATTGTTTTTTTGATTATTCATCAACGATACACCACAATACGTATATATACGAGGGCTGATCAACAAAGACTGAGACTGATTGTTGTACCACAGTTTCCTTTGTTGCCGAATGCCGGTACGTTTGATAGTTGAAAGAGTTGTGTTTCATCTATACTGTCACTAGGTGGCAGCATTGTCGTATCGGTAGGTTGGGAGTAATCCGCTGTGTTTTAGACACTGCTTCCATTTCGTCTCACAACGTGCTGTGCATATGCATACAATGGAAGTTACACGAGAAGAACAGTATGGAGCAATAAAGTTTTGTTTTCGCTTGAACCATACAGCTTCTGAAACATACGAAAAGCTCAAGCAAGCTTACGGTGAAAGTGCATTACCTCGAGCAACAGTGTTTCGGTGGTTCAAAGAATTCAAGGAAGGACGAGTTTCATGCGTTAAGCAAGGTGGACCTGGTGTTTCCGCCTCTGCTGTGACAGAAACAAACATGCTGCTGTGATTGTCCGTGAGGATCGAAGGATAACATTACGTAAACTAAATGAAGTGTTGCGAATTTCATATGGTAGTGTTTTTTTCAATAAATCACGATCACCTCCATATGTCCCGTGTTTGTGCCCGTTGGGTACCACGACTGTTGACTCCGGAACAAAAGGCTGTGCGAGTTGAGACTTCCCGTGAGGTGCTGCGTTCCTTTGCTGAGGGAGGAGATGAGTTTCTTCAGTCAGTTATCACTGGAGATGAAACTTGGTTACATCACTACGATCAAGAGGGAAAGCAAGCCAGCACAGTGTGGAAATCACCAGGTTCTCCCACACCCAAAAAGGCGAAAGTTGTTCCATCTGCAGGAAAAGTTATGGTAATCACGTTTTTTGATTGTAGAGGAATGATTTACCAGCATGTAGTTCCCCCTGACACTACTGTTACAGGGGCATACTACACTTCCGTTTTGGCCACACTCAGGAAGCACATTGTGAAGAAGCGACCTGAACTTCATCAAAATAGTTGGAGACTTCATCAAGACAACGCACGACCTCACGTCGCACTTCCAGTCATGGAATATTTAGCTAGATTCAACATCACTTGTGTACCACATCCACCTTACAGTCTCGATCTCGCTCCCTGCGATTTTTTTCTGTTTTCATCTCTGAAGGCAAAGCTCCGCGGTACTCACTTTGAGAACTCTGAAGCAGTGGTGAAGAAGTGTGAGGCGATTTTGAAGGACATATAAAAAAAATGGCCTGCATCACGTGTTCCAGGAATGGCAGGAACGTTATAAAAAATGCATTCACTCAGGAGGGGAGTACTTTGAAAACGATCATGTGTACTTAGAGTTTGAGTAATAAACACATGTGTAAAAAATCAGTCTCACTCAGTCTTTGTTGATCAGCCCTCGTATATATATATATATATATATATATATATATATATATATATATATATATATATATACTCGCTTTATTTCGCTGGGAGCGCTGTTCCCAGACCTCCCCCCTATAGTGGGTTCGCCTTCAACTTCAGTGCTTTTGAGAGGATGCGCCTCCTTTATCTTAATCAAAATCTCCCTGCAGCATTACACCACCATGGTGTCCATCTGCAAAATCCAACGGGGGGCTGAGCCACCAAAGGGGAGGTTTGCCCCATTTATTGTAACCTACTACTCTTGGTCATACACCTTCAAAGAAAATTTCGTTTCTCTACCTTCAATGATTTGGAAATTGGGCTTTTGGGGCGGCCATTTTGGATCCAAGTTGACGACTTCTTGAAAGTTTTCTTATATTGTCGTGACCTACTTGTGATGGTACACCTTCAAGTAAAATTTCATTTATCCAGCTCAAACGATGTGTAAAATAGGATTTTGGGCGGCCATTTTGGATCCAAAACGGCGACTATTCCCAAATGTTGTAATATTTCCCTAAACTACTCGTCATAATGCACCTTTATGCCAAGTTTCGTTTCTCTGGTTCACACGGTTTAGAAAATGTTTTTTTTAGGTCCGCCATTTTGGATCCAAGATGGCGTCTTTCGATACATCATGTAACATTTTAGTAACATACAAGTGATAATGTACCGTTTTACCAAGTTTGATATTTCTAGCTGCAACCGTTAAGGCTGTGTATTCTATACAACAATGGGTTCGGCGGCCATTTTGGATCCAAGATGGCGACCGATTTTGTTCCTTAACGAACTGAGCCGAGCTATTAAGCCTAGAAACAACATATAAAAATTTGGTTCAAATATCTTCAAAATTATGGCCGCTAGCGTGTTAATATATATATATATATATATATATCCCAACCCGTCTGGTCAGCGTGGGAGCAACAGACCAACTCCTCCCTTCGGGGAGAGGCCTCATCCACTAGTGGATTGAATATGGCTGTGATTTATTATTTTTATATATATATATATATAGATATACACTTAGATATCGTACCGATCTCAATAGGTATATTTTTCATCGAAATCTACCTAAAAAAAGATAGCAAAATCTCAAAATCTTGATGAAGAAAAGAAGGGAAATAAAAGCAGACGAAAGTTACATAAAGAGGATTTAGTACATAGAACTAAATAAAACCGGAAAGAAGAACACAAGAGAGGATGTACGAAAATACAACGAAAATCTTGTTAGAAATACAATCGAGGAAAACAAGAGCCTGAAGAAAACCAAACAGTAGATCATGATAGGGAAAAAGCAAATAATTGGAGTTAAGAAAGCAGACGGGACCGTAACACGAAATAAGGAGGAAATTATAAAAAATATTTGAAAAATTCTACAGAGAATTGTAGGAAATGAAGATTCAGAAGAGATTGATATAGATGTCTCAGACGTAATGAAAGAAGTAGTGGATAAAGTACTTCGAGGGATGAAGAACGGAAAATTGCCAGAAGAAGATGGATTCACAGCAGAGATGTTTAAATAGTGAGGTGAAATGATAAAACAGGAACTTGCTAAATTATTCTCGATGTGCCTGAGGAAGAGAGAGATGACCTCAAGTTGGAATAATGTTGTTATAATTTTATTGCGCAAGAAAGGGGACAAAGAACGCTTCGAAAACTACAGACCAATTAGTCTACTGTCAGTTCTATACAAAATGTTCGCAAAAGTTATTTTAAATCGTATTGAACGAGACTTGGATTTTATCCAGGGAAGGGAAAAGGTCGGATTTCGTCGTGGATTTCACACAATGGACCACATACAAGCATTGAATGAAGTTATGGAAATGGACTAATGAATATGAACTTCCACTAGTTTGGGATTCATAGATTTTGAGAAAGCTTTCGATTCGATCTCCTCGGCAGCAGTACTTAAATCACTTGAACTCCAAGGCATCGAAAGTGCATACGTCACGTTGCTGCGAAATATCTACTCGACTGCTACATCTGTCATTAGACTACATAAAGAAAGTGAAAAATTTAAAGTTGGAAAAGTGTTAAGGCAAGGAGGTTCAATTTCTCCAAAACTTTTTTCTGCGGTCCTGGAGAGTGTTCCAAAATTTAATCTGGGATGAATTTGGAATAAAAATTAATGGTGATTACCTTAATCACCTACGATTCGCTGATAATATAGTCCTGTTCGCTTCAAGTGCAGAAGAACTACAAACCAGAATGGAAGAACTGTGTAATGAGAGTTCGAAAATAGGCCTTAAAATGAATTTAAGTAAAACAAAAGTAATGTACAATCAACATACTGCAAAGATGGAAATAAAGATTAGCGGAGAGACAATAGGCATAGTTGATGAGTATGTTTACCTAGGCCAGCTCAAAATATCGAATGCCAAGTTGACTGATGAAATAAACAGAAGATGTAAAATGGCGTGGAGTTCGTTTGGAAGACTACACTTTATTTTCAAAAGCGAACTACTAATGTGTCTGAAGCGTAAAGTTTATAATCAGTGTGTCTTACCTGTGATGATGTACGGCTGCGAAACTTGGACATTGAATGCGCAAACGACTCAAAGATGAAGAGTCACACAAAGAGCAATGGAGAGATGGATGCTAGGAGGGACAGGATGGCAAATTAATGGATTCGCACACAAACAAAGGTAGAGGATGTAATCAAGACTGCGAAGATGAAGTGGAGATGGTTCGATCACATAGCTAGACGAACAGATGGAAGATTGACGATAAATGTACCACATTGGATTCCTAGAGAAAAGAAATGATCGAGACGACGTCCAAATGCAAGATGGGTAGATAAAATCAAGCGTTTTTCAGGAGCTACATGGATGAGGATATCAGCAGACCTAGATATGTTGAAAGAAAAGAGAAGTCCTTCATCCGGCAGTGAATAGAAAACGGCCGAATATGATGATGATGATACAGTGAATATGGCGGAGCGTCAACCAGCAGCTACAGAAGAAAATAACATTTACCTTTTCGGCTCACCTTACATTTGTTGCTCATTGACCACGTCGGTATATTGTTTTATATGGAGACGAAACATAGACTCTGAGCAAAAACAAACAAACAAATAAAAATGGAAACATTCACAATGTGGATTTGACATAGAAAATAAGAACCTTTTCATCGAAGTTCTCGGTAAAAGGTCGAAAGTAGCAACACGTGTGTGCAACATGCTTCTGAAATATTCCTTCACGTTGATTCTGCAATACAGAATCTCTAAAGATAATGGACATCTAGGAATTCCAAACAAGCACCTTTGCCATTTTGCAAATCGGTCATTCGGCAGAAAATGGAACTGTCAGCAACTATTATGACATTGTAATTGGTAGAACGAAACAGAACTGAAATATTTTGTGAGAAAATGTAAAAGTCGAAACAGTTTCGTAATCGATATTACGGTTCACTAAAAGAATCATACTGTACTTTCATACTATTGTAATTTCTGTAGTCAATATGATGAACAAGTATTTCAGAGTAAAGGTTGTTCTTATATTGAATATTAATAACCAATAACCATACGTTTATATGTCATATTATCTTGGTTGCAATTATAACAAATTGTTTGAGTATAAATGTATACTTCAATAAATCCCACACAGAAAATAGTTATTCCTCTGGTATAAACTTAATTAAATTCGACTTCTTCAAGCCAATAATATCCCTCGACTACAATATATCACGTAAGCGTACTCTATAGGTAAATCGTACCGAATCGTCCACGCGAAAGCATAAGTTCTAGTTTATACTATTGGTAGTGTACGGAGTAAAACTTATTTCGTGAAGCTGGTGGAGAAAAACAAATGAGCCTTTCGTTCGAATCTTGGAAATACTTGAGTATGAATTAAATAGATATTTAAGAACCACGAGTTTAGTTATTCTTCGTTTTAAACACGTGTCTCTTGATGCATCCAGATAGATGAATGTTTGTATTTGTATTTATTTATCAGTAATCCTGAAAAAGAACAGAAAGATTTCGTTTACCTTATTGGCAGGTCTCAATTTTTATGTTCGCACATGCGCAGAAAGGGACAACGGTTTCTTATCGTAACCAAACGTGCAATTCTGATCAAGTGTTTTCTGCCTCCATTTTGATCATGCATTTCAGCAGGATTGGGAAACGTTCTCAGTGAATGGAGATTGCGATCCCTAATTGACAAATAGATAAAAGTGATTAAAGCATGGCGTAAGTCGTGGGGGTAACTTTGTTAATGTTTTCGAGGTTCGGACAATAATTATGTCCCTCTATACTGTTTTGATGTAGTACTTATTTGACTGGCAGCTTAGTGTAGTCTGTAAGATGCTGGACTCCCAACAGAACAACATGTGTGCAAATCTCGCTTCAGCCATATATTTATTTCTCTTGCTCCCAGTATTCTTGAAAACTAAATGTCTGGTTTCTATTAAGCAATTTACTAGGAATATTCAGGCATCTATGGTTGCCTAGCTTCCTCCAGGAACATTTCGGAAAAATTGTAACAGTGCAGCTTACTTGATCATATCGTGTCTACCCGTATTATTTTTACAACTCTTTAAACCTTGCTTTCCAATAGCTTCTGGAGACACACATGTGAGGTGACATTAATTATAATAACACAATAGGCGCTAACATATATGAAAGGTAAAAGGTTGTAACTTTTTTTTTTAACGTTTTCTATTATAGATTGACGTTTTGAATTCCTGGAGTTGGGAACTGAAACAGAACAATGGTGTCTTTAGGTTATTATTTACAACCCGAAAAGAAAGTAATCCCAAGTGATATTCACCTCACTGAGGATGACAAAAGACATGTCAATAACACAGGTAAGTAGATGCCCAACATTCATTTCAAATATCTGTTTACTATCCTTTAGTCTTCGCTACTCAATCCTGTATTTCAATATCCACATGTTTATTATTCCTGAAACACATTTCTAAGCTCATGTTTTTGTTGTAAACTCTGGCGAACCGAATAATTATCTTGAGGATACTTTTTAAACCCTTTTGGAATACTTTTTCATGAATTTAGAGAATTTTAAGTTTAACATTTAACAAGAGAATTGGTCAAAAAGTGAGAAAATATTTATTGTTTAACATTTTATATTTTATTCCCGAACAACCTATATACATGACAATCATTATCAATGGATTCATCATGAAGTCGTTTCTGATTATATTTTCTAAGTTTTACACAAAGCATATTCACTATAAATTAAACCTGAAGCCATACATAATAAAATCAGACACTTGTCTTTTTTAAACGATGATATTACGTCAGTTGTTAAAATATGGAGATAACTAATTAATTATATTACATTTAAATTAATGTTTCCTTCTTACTTTCTAAACTATATCCTATAAAACAATAAGTATCATATTTGTACATATAATTTTAACAAATATATACGTTTCACAACTACATGCTGTATACCTCCAAAAGTGTTCTTCCTTACCAAATTACTCCTGACAAAATATCTTAGACCTGAACGTCCATTTACTTGAATTGATTTCATAATTAATATTAAACATGAAGTCCAATTCTGTAGAAATATATTTCCAAGAAAATTCACGTATACAGCTTCATATCAAAAGATGTCGAATTGTACAAACATTTGCTTAGAAAATATATATAACAAAAAGCACTCATGACACTGTGATTGAAACCTGACATTACCTTATCTTAATGCATTAGTGATATCTACTTTAAGCTGTCCGTGTTCATTTTTAACACAGAGTTCGCTATTGGAAGAGTTTCCTTCCATGATATACAGTTTTATTCTGCGGAGGAATTTAAAACTGTCCGTTATCGAAAGTTCTTATAAGCGAGCCCTTTGAACACGTACGGTGAAATTACTGTATAAAATGTTATCGTTTCTTTAATTCTTCCTGGATTTTTTATTTCGGATATTAGCGGGCACTAATTTGTCAATAAGTCGTTGAATAAATAAATTACCACGTGCACCTCGGTGTAAACAATTTACAGGAAAAAAGCAAGTTGTTTCCAAAGACTCGCTAAAAACTTGAACTTACTAATATTTTCCTCATTTTTAAACTGGGAGGATGGTGCAGTGATAACGTTGTCGATTTCTCAAAACTACAGCCAACT
Source organism: Lepisma saccharinum (assembly GCA_022664845.1). NCBI lineage: Eukaryota > Metazoa > Arthropoda > Insecta > Zygentoma > Lepismatidae > Lepisma > Lepisma saccharinum. Next base: position 9,784 of record JAGDQP010028671.1, read on the forward strand.
AACGAGTTCAAACCCTCTTCTGGCCAAGGTTTTTTTACAAAGCAACCGTGAAAAGAATCGAATAGAAATGTATCTTATTAAATGTCGACTCTTAAAAGATGTGGAAGCAAACCCACCAAGTCGCCTACGGGTGGGAAATAAACCTTTACTTACATAGTAAGTACATTACATAGTAACAGCTCTGTCACGAAAAAGAAGATGACGATTTACGAATATTGACAAAATAAAGGCTATGGGCGTTAACAGAGCAATTAAGAACACGTCATTGACTTGAAATATTCACTTTTCAGTTATTAGTCTTAGAAAGAAACTCTATAGCATTTCTTAAGCAGCTTTTAGGTAGGGTAGCTTGTGGATCATTTTTCCGACTTTCAATCTGAAGAACTAGATTCGATTCCCAACCATGTAGGGCCTTTTTGCATAAAATAAAGGCTGAAAACATATATTCATCTCAAGTTGGAGAACCATGAGACAAGAAGGTTGGAGAACCTCACTGACGAGAATGAGACAGTAAACAATTTGTGTGTTTTTTTTATCATGATGATAAATCAATGTAGTTTTCATGTTTTTAATTTGCCTTTCTCTCTTTCTTGACTTTTCTTTTCATGACTTCGTCTCTTTCTATTCATCTTTAACTGTTTCTCTTACTCATTCCTACTCTCTCTTACACACCCCCTCTCTCTTTGTGTGTTCGTGTGTTCATTCTATCTGTGCGGATTGTTATAAACACTAGGTCATTAATATTGTAATTATTAGAACGATATATTTGCAATACGTAGAATTCACAGTGGCATGTTCGGAACAGATAATTTTTCATAAATTAGTAGAAACTAGTCTCCTTTTTGTGATTGTTTGGAGAAGAGAAGCATTTTTTATAATAGTTTGGTAAAAAAAACTCGTTTCTATCCTATAATTTATCAGCATAGTATTAAATGAGGTTTATTCACGTTTGAAATATGGAACATGCAAGTTTTGCTATGAAATAAGAAACATGCCAATTTTGCTTTTGAACATTTGCAACTTTTCATTTTTATATAGTTTGGACCTGTAATATTGGCAGTTTCTGTTAAAAATTTAGTAGAAAAATTATAATTTATTCACATTCTTCTTATCTCCGATTTATATAGTCGTCTGGAGTGGAAAGTATGACCTATTGTACCTACTGGATTTGTTACAATGTATTTCGAATCACTACGTTTAATAAACCCCACCGAATTTGCAACCGAACCACCTGCACCGAAAACATGTATGTTAACCTTTTGATCTTATCCTAGATGTGTCTCAAAACTCTCCTGTTGCACTGGAAATCATGAGTATTTAATCCGACCTCCAACTTTGGTCGCCATTTTGAAAGTGATTGAATGAGTTTTGAAATTACCCATCTACATATTCGAATTACGACCTGTTTCATCTTATGTATACTGTTTCATCTCGTTTTTATTCTTTCGTTTCATCTGTACTAGTTCATGTACATCTGAAAAATATTGTGCTCATGTTGTTTGTTGACTTTCATTATGATGGGAGAGACGGAGGGAAGAAGAGAGATGGATCTCTTTACCAGACACAATTTTAGGATAAGAATGTGCCAATTGGATGGCCAAGCTGCACGGCGTTCTGACTTCAGAGTCGCATTTTTTTTACGCGAAGTCTATCGTAACCAAGTTGTATGATTGTATGAACTTCAGGTTGTAAAATAGTTGGAAAATGTTAACAGTTATAAAACATTTATTACGGAACATTGGGTTGTGAGACTTTGACCAAAATGTGGAAAGCTGAGACCTGTTTCCAATGATGAGGTCACTGTGAACATTCAATCGATGTATAAGCTGCACAAATCTATAAAATCAAGCGGTTAAAGTGAGAATTACTTTGAACACTCCAATTTTCTCTCTCTCTCTCTCCCAGTCTTCTGTAATATCTAGAGATGCAATAATACTACATTTGACAGCTTAAAGTTCCGACACACATTTCATGAAAACATTACAAAGAAATACCGAGCCGCCGTAGCTCAGTGGTAGAGCGTTGTCGTAGCATGCGGGAGGTCGTGGGTTCGATCCCAGCGGCCGACGATCCTGACAGATTTTCCCAGGGCTTATCCAGTCACACCAGTCAAATGCCGGGATGGCACCTTTATCATAGGCCCTGGCTGACACTTTCCCGAGTCCTTTGCCCTCCCCTATCCCGATCTGAGTCTTAGATGCCTAAATAAAATTAATTTCAGTTCAATTACAAAGAAATGTTTAATGTAGTACAAATACCATAAGAAAGGTGTTCAAAGTCACCCCACTTCACGGTATATGTATAATTAAACTGTAAAAGTTCTATGTACCGTAATTTACGAAATTCATACTGAACAGACGGCCGAATTCCATTGCTATTAATAAAGAAATAGGCTAATTTGTTGGACCACTAATTTTTTTATTACATTAGTAAGTATTGGTAATATATTGATTGGTCAAATATCGCGTTTCGGTACTGAAAATGCTATACGTGCTTATTACGGGTTTTAATCTGTGTATTCGCATATCGACGGGCGTGCGTTACCCTTACTAACTTCAACATGACATCAATTTCATCAGCTAATCAGAATTTACAATCATACTAAAACAGGTACGTGATTAACTAACTTTTTTTTTGGCATAGCGAAGCAGTACATTGTTGTATGTGACTGTCACTGTTAAGGTATTGAATTCATGAATACAGTTAAAGTAGCGTCTCTTTCGGAGAAACCTCTCCGGGAGGATTATTTTATACTTCTCCAACGTGGTGCTTTACCTCTCCGGGGAGTATGAAGCTATTAAATTGGCTCTGAAAGGAACACGAAGTGAAAGCAACTTCAATCAGAAAAGAACTCCGTGAGAGGTCAAAGAAAGCTGATAGGATGATCAATTTAATGAATAAACCATGTCCATGGAAATTCTGTGAATCAGTCATAGCAACTGTTGTCATCGAGTTGTTTGCTGGTATAATGGAATTTTAAGATTAGGCCTTGAAATATGAATTTAATTAATATTTAAATATGAACGTTTAAACAAATGGTAATTTGACGAAATAAGTGTCTGCTGTATCTTTGTCAATATTTGATCTGAAGACTGCATGAATAGCAATTTATGCCTCTGGAGTTATTTCTCTTCAGCTTTGAGCTAAAATATGAATATTCATTTTGTGGGCAACGAATGTTTGATGTCGAACAGCTATGTTAATCTGCAGTTATCTAAGTTCGTATTTAAGTGAATGCACTATATTGGAAGTTAATATTATCTAAAGTTATGTTACGTAAAGATCATTTATGTCGCAGCACATGTTAAATAATGTATTACTGTGCGCTGATAAAATTTATATATAATTGCAACTTGCAAGTAGCTACCAAGAGTAGGTTACAAAAAATGGGGTAAACCTCCCCTTTGGGGGCGCAGCCCCCCGTGGGAGGGTGCAGATGGACACCATGGTGGTGTAGTGCTGCAATGAGATTTTGGTTAAGATAAAGGAGGCGCATCTCTCAAATCACTGAAGTTGGGGGCGAACCCACTAGGGAGGATCTGGGGACAGCGCTCCCAGCGAAACGAAGCGAGTACATATATCATATCATACACACGTCTTGTGGGGTATCGTTGAACAGCTCTTGATGAATAATCAAAAAAACAATAAATAGTTTCTCGATAGCGCTCATATAAGGCGAGATTTGAATTTTTGAAAATAAAATAACTTCGAGATCTACCTTAGCCTGTAGGCCTACCGAAAGGGATTTTTTTTATGTATAATATATGAATATTAAACTCCCTGCTAGATAGGCAACCCAATTTTCACAAAATAGTTGCGGCGTTGCGTGCATTTAGGGATAATTTGCAATTATTTTAATTAATTAATTACAGTTAATTGGATTATCTTGTCGTATATCTAATGATTGAATATTGTATTGTCATCGGAGACAAGTAAGTTTACAATATTTCAAAGAAATCGGATGATGGGAAGTGAGTTAAAAATAGATTGCAACATTTGTACCGAACAGACAGACAAGAAAGCTACTTAATTTGTACCGAATAGACAGAACAGAAAGCGAGTTAATTAAAATGTGTTAATAAACATTACAAATCCTTACAAATGTGTGTACAGATAGTTTTATAATTATAACAAAATCATGTTATTTGTGATTTATGATTCCGGTTGGAACTTTTTCTCTTTTTTCCACTTGCTTTTTCTCTTTTATTTTCTCATTTTAACAAGTTTTATTAACTCGCTTTCTTGTCTGTCTGTTCGGTACAAGTTTTCCAATCGATTTTAAACTCACTTCCCATCATCCGATTTCTTTGAAATATTGTAAACTTGTTTGCTTCCGATGACAATACAATATTCAATCATTAGATATACGACAAAATAATCCAGTTAACTGTAAATAATTAATTAAAATAATTGGAAATTATCCTTAAATGCACGCAACGCCGCAACTATTTTGTGAAATTTGGGTTGCCTATCTCGCAGGGAGTTTAATATTCATCTATTATACATAAAAATTAATTAAAACAGGATTTTTATAAAACACGCTTTTCTAAGATGGAGTAAAACGTAAAAAAAAATATATAAATAGAATTAATCTTATGAATCAGAAAATAAATGCGTTGGTGCTATTGCTTACCTCATCATAAAATCATAATATCTAAGAGCACCCACGCTTTTATTTTCGGATTGATAAGATTAATTCGATTTATTATTTTTTACTTTTTAGTCCATCTTAAAAAGGCGCATTTTTGTAAAATTCCTTTTTTTTTAGTATTTTAAGTAAGGACTGTGACATACATATTGATAGACTTTCTCTAAATATTGTATCTTCTCAGCGTTGATAGGCGCTTTACAAGAATATGCTTTTTCAAATAGAAAAATAATGAATCTCCCGCAATAGTTAAGAGATAATTAGTAATATTTATTGTGTTAGTTTAAGCAGTGGATTACCAAAAGGACTATGAGAACATGGGCATAAGGCATGAACTCACAAAACCCAACGATTATAAAAGTTCCGACTTTTAGGAACACACTTATGTTCCCGGACGATTCGCCAATCAAAAGAACATAATTCACATTTTCATAGAACATACAGGTCAAGTCAACTTCAGAATCAACATTCACAGAATAATTAGGCACATATACAGCTCCTACCTATCGAGAACATCTCGACTTAATTCAGATATCGCGTCCATCAATGAATCAAAACATTAGAACCAGGTACTATGTTAAAAGAAATCAAGTCAATGACTTTATGTGTTTTAACACGCACTGTAATGTATTGAATTGTTGTGGTTGAAGGTCACTCGTAGTTCCTTTTAACATAGTATGATAGAACATACTCTCTTGCATAGATTCAAGGAGAGAAACGAAAAGTGCCTTATTTTGACTTAGTTCATTTTAACATTTGACTTAGTTGTTGTCTTGCTTGAGAGTGTGTTAGTAAGTAAAGTAGGTGCTTATCTGATACCAGTCATTGAACTCGTAATCTCAATTCAATTCGGCCATTGGAAGAATTTACATATTCCCCTGACCAGATTAGAAACATAACCTAGTTATAGATCTAATTCAGATCCAATCTTAAGATCCAAAGATTATTCTAACTTTATATCTGTACATACTCTCGTTTCTCGCTCGAAGATATTTCGGAAACGAGAGGGGAATGCTGTACTTTCACTTGACTCAGGCTGGGATAGAGTAGTTGAGAGCGGGTTGTTTAAAGGAAGTAGACCAGGACTTACTTTGAAAGTGTCATCCCGGTATTCACCTGGTGAAACTGGAAAAAAATCCTAGAAAACTTCAGTAAGACGGCTTCCCTTGTGCCAAACTGGGGTGCACAACATTACCAATTGAACCACGGGGATTGGATATCTTTTATATATATATTTCAACATTTTCTTTAGGCCAGATGGCTGAATGAGACGTTACCAGTAATCAGTGCTGGATTAAGCTATTTTGGAGCCCCGGGCTATTGACTTAGTTAGGGCCCCATCTACCTGTCTTCTGTGCAGGGTTGTCTTAACATTATTGTTGACCCTTGGACAAAGCAAGTTACTCGGGCCCCTGTCTGCACAGACACTCATGGAAACGGTAAATAAAATTAGATCGTTAGCAAAATTCATTATTTGCTAAATAAACATGCATTTTTTAAAAACTTTTATCTAAGGTCAGAATAACACAAATCATAAGTTTCACCACAAACTGTTACACAAATCTCAACGCTGCCTGAAAAATTATTTTTAAAATTCGAATCCGATTAAATATATATTTTTTCCATATCAAAACTTTGCTTTCATAAACTCAAGATAAAGTAATTGCTGAGCAAAACAAATATGTTTTATTCAAAAGCTAAAAACGAGTGACGGTTTCGCCAACTAACTAACAACTTAGCTTCATCAGACACAAATGTTATAGGTGTACTTATCATTATCACAAATTTGATTTTAGCGACCCAGGAAAAAAACACACTGCAATTCTGTGGGTTAATGCAAGAATCTGATAACTAATACTTCTGTAGTTTCGAGAAAACCAGGTTTAAAGTTCATTATCCCTTATGAGAGATTGTACAGAATCGCCAGGTTTTGGACATCCAAATATTGTGTCCAGACAACTATTTTTCTAGAGAACAGGGCTGGACACCTGTAAAGTATTTTGGGACAGTAACTTATTATTTTGAAAATGCCTTTTATCAGGTCTTGTATGCGTTTACAAAATTGTGGCGGCACCAAAAAAAAAAGTAAAAGAAACCTTTCCAATAAACTTCTCGTTACTAATTCGTGGTACTCGGATTTTCAATAAGTTTATTCCGATACCTAAAAACAATGACACTTAAATTCACTTATTTAAAACATTGCGCAGATGTATTTTAAAAATAAAAATGGTAAAAGGTAAAGCTATCCCCTGCGCGATGCACACATTCCGTGAAGGCGTATGGGGAATGTTGAGGTAGCATTCTATGTATTCTCGACCTACACCACGAAGTGAGATGGGGTGCTCATTGGTTAGTCCCACCCTCGACAGCCTTTGCCTCCCAAGGTGTCCAAGACTACTAGCAAGGACACTCTGGTACTCAATTTGGCACACCTCAAAGCGCCAGGCATGGGAGCACTGAAGAAAAACCTACAGCGTTCTGGTCGGTATTTGAACCCAGGCCACCAGATTCGTAGTCAGACGCGCTACTGCCTGAGCCACGATAACTCCACTTGAACATAAATACAGAGCGAAAGTTAAAAACTGATAGGCCTATTATTTCCTCTTGAAATAAGAGAATTGTTTATCAAATAATGTAGATTTTAGTTATTTAACAGAAACAATTTAACTACCTTTGTCATATTTTTATATTGTTCCATTCTATTATTCAAGGTACCATCCAAACATTTGCCTAGTGTGATTAAGGAAACCAGAGGAAACCTCAGTCAGGATGCTCGACATCAGAATAGTTGCCCAGGGAAAAGTTATAATCTGTGCCCGTTTCATTAGTACCATTTTTTCATTGACTTACGTTAATAAGTATAAACAAATTATATTTCAGTCCGTTACTTTGGATGAGGGCTGCTGTATATTTTAATAATTCTATTTTTAACATCTAATTTGAATAAAACAATTTAGCATAACAAAATACTCTATTTTTAAACAAAATTATGTGAACAGAACTGAAAATATAATATAACTACTATTTAGCTAAGACTATTTAGTTCAACAAGCGCTTTTCGCTTCTGGTCTTTAGAGAAGCAAATGACTTAATCAAATCATGTAGTTTAGAATCAACTCTCATTTCCATATACAGATGCTTATCAGAATAATGGAAACACCTGAACGAAAGTGCAACTCACCACATTAAAATGGTGTCGGGCCACCTTTCGCCTTCAGAACAGCCTTGATGCGACGTGGGATGGAGGCATAGAGGTCGTGAATGGTAGCAAGTGGAATATTACACCATTCCTCGTGCAGGGCATCGGCCAGTTCTGTGAGAGAGGATGGAGGTGGAAATCGTCGCCGGAGTCGTGTTTCCAAGATGGACCACAGATGTTCAATTATGTTGAGATCTGGGGATTGGGCGGGCCACGGGAGGTGTTGAACTTCATCCCGATGTTCCTCAAACCACGCTGCAACAACTCCAGCTGTGTGAATGGGTGCATTATCATCCTGGAATATGGCGTCATTGTCCGGGAACAACATCCGGACCATAGGATGCAAGTGGTCTCCTAAAACTGCGACATAATCGTTGGCAGTGATGCGTCCGCGAAGTGTGACCACAGGACCCAATGAAAACCATGATATTGCGGCCCACAGCATCACCGTGCCGCCGCCATGTTTCACAGTTGGGCGGAGACACTGCAGATCATACGCTTCTTTGGGCGTTCTCCACACATAAACACGGCCCGTGGTTTGGAATAGGGTGAATGGTGACTCATCCGACCATACCACACGTTTCCAGTCGTCAACGGTCCAAGTTGCATGGTCGCGGCACCATTTGCGGCGTGCTAAAGCGTTCTGGTCCCTGATGAGAGGTTTGGCCCGTGCAACACGACCCCGTAAGTTCATGTCATGTAATTCGCGGCGGACTGTGATTGTCGAAACAGGTTGGGGGAGGTGCTGATTGAGTTCCTCCGTCACTTGCGCCGCAGTGGCACGACGGTTCCGCGTGACAATGCGCTTTAATACCCGGCGTGCCCTGTCACTGATGCTTTTCTTCCGCCCACTGTTCCGCTTCCCCGATGTGGTTTTCCCGTGTGTTGTGTAGGCCGTCATCACCTTCGACACTGTCCCTGGCGACACACCTAACACACTAGCCACTGCCGTCACACTCACTCCACATAACCGCGCACCAACAATTTGCCCTCTTTGAAACTCTGAGAGGTCTCCCATTTTACACTACCTCTGTCTGCTGCAGCCACTGCACACTCCTGTTCCACGACGCCTGACGTAGTATGGAGACCGACCTAACACACCACCACCAGCAGTCCGGCGCTGCGGTCGCCACGACACCACTGCCAACCCATACATCTGACGTGTTGCCAACTATAGGTGTTTCCATTATTCTGATAAGCATCTGTATGTTTCAGTAACCACTGAACGTTTTTGCCCTCCCCTCAATGCGGGGTCTGTGGAGGTGTAAGTTACGCTACTGGTTATCCAAAATATATGGAAAAATTAGAGTGAGTAACATGCATCCTTTGTCGAGTAATTCTTCTACTTATAAGAATCTGATTCACCCATAGTGTCAACCAAATGTATGAATAATAAATATATGGAGTGAATATGAAATAAACATGACGTAACTGCTATCTCGGGTTATCACATGAAGAGGTAAAAACCAAATGTAAACAAAAGATAAATTTTCTAGTGCTTCTATCCAGCTTTTTAACGTGGCATTTGTTTTAGTCTTAGAGTCCGTTTTGTCGACGAATGGCGCCATGACGGGAAAAAAACGGGAAAACATATTTAAAATGCTTTTGAAAAATGTTGCTTTTCTCAGAAAATAGCGTGGAATGTTCAAAAAAAAAAAATAACGGTTAAATTATCCTTCTCGTATTTTAGTTCAGCTCTTACGAACAACAATTTTTTACAACATTCTTTCTGTGATCAGAACCAGAAATTAATTTCCGCCAAGGTTATAAAACATTCACTTTCTAGAGAAAATATTAACGAAGACAGTGGGAAGCATAGTGTTTTATTACAGTTATGATCAAGCACGATATCCTTTCGTGTGCAGTGAGTGAATATATCAGTGTTTGTTCAGTGATATAACTGGTTGCGTAAATGAAATTAGTTTTGGGTAAGTAATTATTGTTTCTTATTCCTCGCAAAATTGCTAAGACAATATTCTTCAATGTTGCTTCATTTCGTAACGCTTGTCCTTGTATAGTGTGAGATTTCCTTGGATGCTATTTTAATTTTCAACGCAAATTATAGACACTTTTGAGTGAAGCAAATAATATTTAATATGTTCAATATTCGGTCGCTTCTTGATAAATTGTGATATTTAAATTGTTCGGTGCCAACAGACAATTACAGTCAAATAGTCATTTGTAACTAGTCAGCACACTTCATATGCCTTTTCTCGAACCTTCTAAACGATCTTCTTTCCTTTATATGAACAATTTTTATTTAATTGTTAGTATATAATTCACATGTTACAGATAAAATATACGTGAAGTTCTATGGACCTAGATTTTAAATAAGAAAAATACACGGAATTGAAAATGTGTGCTCAATATACAGTACACTAAAGTTTTGACGCATCCGGCTGAACTGAGGCCATAATATTGCCAAATCCCCTACAATGTGACATTCAGAGACTTATCCAGGATTTTCTTGAGGGGGGGCGCTTATCTTAAGAATACACTAAGATTATTTTCGTTATTTTCCCGGTAAATGAATTTTGTAAGTATAAATTTATCATATTCTTCCTTGTATTGCAAAGTTTTGTCATGGAATATAAAATGCTACTATCATTCCGAAGAAAAAAAAAATAATTTGTTATTAAAACCAAAAAATAGAAGCTTTCTATGAGGTAATAATGGTATAAAAAAAACAAAAACAAATATTTTCCTTGAGGAGTGGGCGCGCGCCAACCACGTCCCCTCTCTGTATCCGCCATTTATGAGATTGAAGTGGCTAAGGTGATGATGTATAATCAGTGTTTCCATCCATCCTGATAGTTCTGTTATCTGGAGGCTGCTCTGAAAATATATCTAGAAATAACATAAATCTACATTAAATTTGATTATTACAGAAACTGAATAATCAATATGAAAAAAAAAAAATAATGCACTATTAGTAAGAGACAGGCACGTTACTAAAAGTTGGTTTTGGGAGGGCACCACGGGCTTCCAGGGTATCCAAGGAGTGTCTGTGTATGAAACACTTTAAAATACATAAAATGATGCCCCAAATTATACCAATTCTTGTGTAAAAATCTGAATTTCGAGGCAGGTCAGGATCCACACCCTAAATACGTCCCTGGTAACGGAAACTAAAATTCTACAAAACCAGTGCGTTAAGCCTTGTTTACATTACTAACATCTTACCACAGTCAATGTTAACCAGGTACACTTTAGGAATGTAAATGAAAGTTACCGTTAACGCGGATTTCAAATGTAACCAACGTCAATTTACGATGGTTATCTTATTACGTTTGTAATCTAAGCGCAAGATGGCCGTTAAGCGCGGGCCACTTCGTGAGTTAATGTCTTTCGTTTCCGAAGTATATAGTATTCTAGTAATGAGTATCGCTTTATTAGTGTAGAAAAATGATGGCACAACTAATCTACACAATGTTTCACTACAATCAATTGATTTGTGGTGATAAATTTATGGTTTAAACCTCTTATGCTGTATAACCTTTTACTTAGTTCCATGATAGGCAATAAATAGCAGTACAAGCACGAAAACTAAGTTAGCGCCGGGGCCGTTTGGCGGCCGCACGAAATCTTATGGGCCATTGAAGTAAATGCAGTGATTCACACAGCGACGAAAACTCTGCGGACGCGGAACGTTGACGCATACCTTCCCCATTGCCAATAGCATCGCGGAAGCCAAGTCCTTTACGAGCCATTGCACAGCATTAAGTCATTCACACGAACGGAGGGACGACGTACGAAAGTTCTGCGGAGAGCAGTTTATGAACACTTTTATTCCGTAAATACCGAAGGAAGGGAGTGTGTTTTGACTCATATTTCTCAAAACTCTTTCGATGCAATGGATACAGACAAGGTTCATGTTTAACTGTTTTTAATTATATGGAGAAAAGGGCGAGTATTTGGAATATTCGAACACAAAATACAAGGACAGGAAAAAGATAAATGCATGGTACGACATGTGTTGTGTATTGTTTCCCAATTGCGAAGAACTTCCTAGAAATTATTAACTTCTAGATAATAATACATAGAGTAGACTTGGGGTATGCTTGGTAATTAATAATTAAATGGGTGAGATTAAGAAGAAAAAGATCCACCTGATATTAGTTTCCGGAAACTAACTAAAAACTCTTTTGCGATTAAACTAATGGTCAAAACCAGCAACCTATAATCACAGAGTTATACCTAAAGACCCAAAGACCCAATTTGGAATCTGACCTATTCAATTATGAAAGTTGAGATTCTTTTTATTTTTCTTTATTTTAAGTAGTGAATTACAAGTTCAAAAAAAAAGTGAAGTCTGGTCAAATATTTTGTTTATTTCTATTTGTAGATGCCAAATATTGTTTTTATATTTGTTTGAATTGAATTTTATTTATGGCCTTTAGGCATCTTAGGCTCAGGTCGGGATGGAATGGAATGGAGGGAGAATATATGTAATATTCTCTACAAGTGCAAATGCACAAAGTTGATGAAGAAACTTGATGAACAACTGTAGGTTCGGTCCACGCTTTTGTGAATCCAGCTCAAATAGATGGCGGTTATAGTTTCTTCGTTGTACCAGAATTAGAAGACAGAAAACGAGAAAAAAAAATAAAAACTACGTGTGATGTGTTGGCACAATGCATTAATATAGTAAGATTAAACACCAAATACTGTATAAATAATTTTTAACATTCCATTGTTGCCAAATCTGAGAGCTGAAGCTTAATTTACTGCATATAGATTTTTTTACCTTCAACTAGTATTTCAACATGTCGGCTACTATCTTCTAAAACCTTGATTTTCCTTATATTTGTGATCTCTGAACATTACACTGTATTGCATTTTCTTTATACAATATTCCTTGGATGAAAATTGTATGCACAAGTTTTAGTAACATGCAATGCCCTTTTACAAAAACAATGTATTTAATGACATTTGGCCATTTTGGGAACAGATTTTGTACATACACCTCCAAAATGTTTACGAACTCCGACAACAAGTTGATAAAATAACTAACTCTATGGATTATGGAACTCACAAGTTAATCGTCACAGTAACAAACTTTCGCCATTCGATTCTATCCTTCCTAAAATCAAGGCAGTTTTCATCACGAACAGCTACCTCTCGAAGATTCCTTCTATAGTATTGTCCTCCCAGCGACGTCTTAGCTAACTACCCCTTTCTCAATTAAAGCTTAGATTTTGACGGGGTGGTAGCTGAAGTCGAACCAATATCTTCCTTAAAGAGCATGAATGCAAATGCAAAAAAATCATCATTTCTGAAATACATTTATTGAATAGGTTCCACTGTAAATACTTCTTCGTAAGTATACACCAACTTTACACACATATTGATAGATTTATTTATCATTGTAACCATTCAAAATATGAATAACCTACCAGTATATTTCCAGGGTATAACGTTTGATTATATATCGAACTATAATCGTGAAGATTATCCACGTTCTTTCGTATACATATTAAACAATCACAGACATCTTAATCACATATTGAAATCTCATGAATCTTCCATCAATAACATTCCTTATTTACTCAACTTGGCTAGTTTTTCATTGTCTGGTTAAAGTTCAGGTTAGCTAGTAACTAACAGTTAAACTCTAACTGGTGGTTTACCCGTTTTTCAATGTCTAGTTAAGAGATAACCAACAGTAAAGTTGAGCAAACTGGTAGTTAAATTAACCCCTACTTCTTCTTCCAGTTAGCGCGTTAACTAGAGGATTTAAAACCGTTTGGAAACTTCCACCTGTGAAAGATGTTGCATATGATTTCCGATTTACTTTCTTCCGATGGTGAGGGTGATAGAATTGTATTAGAACGCATAAATTGAACTTCACAGTTCTTTACTCACATCTTCACGTGTTTTTTTTTCTACATTTTTTGCTTCAGATTCAGTTAGGTGCGGTACGAAAATTTTCGTTTAGTGCTAGGCGGGGTATGAAGTTGTGTTTGTACTTCCCCAAAATGTAGAAGTTACAAGAATGTTGGAAGTGTGTGGTGTTAATACGCGAAAACTTTACTTTTGGAGCTTCAAAGAATACAAAATTTGCAGGAATGTAATATTTTCAATGTGTTGAAACATTGAAACGGAAAATATAACAAAGGTTGGAGTCACGGATTGGAAATGTGAAGGAGCAAACAAGTGTCTGGAACTGTGCTTCCGAGTTGTGAAAGAGCATATTGAATGAATGTTAAAAATCAAGTGCATCGCGTATAATTAAAAACATTTGACTTCACTACTCGACATGTGTCCGTAATTTTTCTAGCAAGATGCGTATCATTCATAACATGAAGTGTGTGATCTTTCGTATTCTTCCGCATGTC
>JAGDQP010028672.1:0-17427 GCA_022664845.1 Lepisma saccharinum
GTGTTATTATTCTTTAGTTGTTTGGATATTCTTATAGTTTTTCTCAAGCTAGGTTGTGTGAGCAAAATCCTAAAGATTTCTGCTATCGTCAAACCTAATATCGTTGCAGGCTAGTATTTATTTTCTGGTTAGAAAGTCCATATTAAAAAATATTAAAATATGCTTTTAAAATACATAAATATATTGAAATATATCCAAGTAACAATTGTCTATTGTCAGCCGTTGTGCATTCCTGTGCTAAATTTTATCATTCGGGAAATGAGTAATTTAAGGCTGCAAGATTTAAGGACACAGGAACAATTCCAACATTTACAAAAACCGGTAATAGAATAATAATAAACGCACGGACGTCAAAGTTAAAAATATTTACAAATTTAATTTGTTAATATGAGCTCTAAAGTTTTTTCAGAGGCAACCATATCACATTTATGTGGGGTACAAATATACTTCGTGGTCACTCTGTTTATAAGTTACCTTTTAACCAAACCCATTCTTGGTTTATTTGCAAAAACAAAGCTACATTTAGTATATAACAAGAAGTTACGCGAAATTGACACTTAATATGTCAATTAACAATGCTATGTAAAAGGATGAGATTACTAATGAAGCAACGAGTTCGGAGTGAGTCATTATTTTCATTGTGTCTTCATTGGAGAATGCTCCTTTTCAGGTACTCTGACTCGATGTATGGCAATAAAGAAATATAGAATCGAGCCCAATTTAGTAAGTTGCGTGTTGCATGCCATTTACAATATAGGCGAGCAATATTCAATATTAGGTGGAACATAAGATTTGTAAAATAATCTACGTACCGACTGAACGCATATGTCGGTGAGGCGATAGATCAAACCCAGTTTTCCATAGCACATCTGTTGATTTGATTAATATTCGGAGATAGTGATCTTGCTGCCAATAAAACACAAAAGTCTCTGAAAGAAGAACTAGTGTTTACGTTTTCCCACCTTTAATAGCATAAGGGTAATGAATAATGTATATTTTGAGGGAAATAGAAAGAACTGCACATTTCTGAGAGTATATTTTAAATTCCAAGTATATCACCAGGTAGCCAATTTAGTAATAATTTTATCATTCAGCAGGCTTTAGGGCTTCATGGAGAGTGGAGATACGTTTGTGGAGTCTACAGTCGTCGGCACATGGAATAATATTACTCGAAATGTCTGTAAACAATGAGGTAAGTTAATGATATACAATACTTTTTAATTGTCAAATGATAATGTCTAGAAATAGTTTTGCATTTGAAAGCTTACAAAATATTTTCAAGATTTGATTCACATATTTGGCAGCGTAATCAGCAGATTGTCGCTTGAGGATTATTTTTGTATGCCAACTTTCATCTTTTTTACTGGAGTGCGATTTGAAGTTTATTTATTCGACTGTCGCAAAACCGTTCAGAATTATGAAACATTGCACATACAGTATGAACGTGCATATATTGGGGCTGTTGAAAGCAAATGCTGCAATCTACACTCAAGCAAATTTTACACGAGAGCCAAATGAAAATTCAATGTGGTAAATATCTTAGAATATTGGTACTGTTTTCCCTCTAATTCCTACGCATAAAACTAGAACATACACACAGAACTAGGGCTATCCTTCACTTAGCTTCAATAGACATATTAATGTAACCAACGCCATCAAAACTCAGTTATCCTAAAAGTGTAGATTGCAGCTTTTGCTTTCAACCCATACAATTGTAGTATCATTGTCTTAAGATAAGGTAATCCGGACTTGTATAGTTCCAGTGAAATTACAAAAGCATAGAGCTGCTATTGAATGATTTCAAGACAACTCTGACTGAGTCTTCTTAGGTTTCGAAAATTATGCTATGACGTACAAAAATGTCATTGAACTTGAACGTTGACGAAGGTATGGTCGAAGTAAGCACGATATTCAGATTTCAAGCGCTTTGTCTTAGTTTAGAGCGAAATATTCATGAATAGAATCAGGAAAATGCATATCAGCCTTCGCAAATACTATAGAACTAAATATAAAAAGGACCACCTTGATTTTTTATTATTATTTTATTTTACAAAGACACTAAAACAAAGTATTTTGACAGGATATCTTCTCAGTATAAAAGTAAAAGGAAACTAATAGACACTGTCGTGTCTTGCGTTGAAAACTAAATGGTCATAGTAAGGAAAAACAAAGACAAACGAAAAAAAAATCTATGCCGCTCACTTGCAAATATTGTAAAATGTTTTGTCAGCTTGTGGCATAAAGCGATACAGTTTCTTGGTGTCCGTGATTTTATCTTTCAACATTCCTAGAGTGGTTTTGATTGGTTTGTCCTGATTTTTCTGCTAGTTGAAAGTAAACAATCCAGTTGAAAGGTATCGGCAGTTAAGAGTACTGCGTGTGAGTTTTGGCGTTTTTGTTTTTCATTTTAGTTGCTCCCGTTTCACAATAGATGTGTTTCAATTGAGGGGACAAATATTCTTATACGTGTAACCTCGATACGTTGCATTGGGACCTTTCCATGTTTTAACTGAGTAGCTCTAAACAGGTTATCTGCGTCAATTGATGTGGAGAGAATAATTCTAATCAGACATAATTTGCTCCAGATTTATTTGAATAAACTGTATTTTCAATTATACTGTTTGCTTGTCTATTTCGTGAACACTGGAGATAGCTGGTTCTTGGAATTCCTGGTAGATTAATTTTACCTTCTTATTCTGAAGCATTAATTAGCTCTGATCATTAGTCATCAAGCTGTTTTATTCAGTGGTACACAAGAGTCTGAACACAGGGTGAAATTAATTTCTTCTAATTTAGGATATTCTTCTGTAACATGCACACACGATGCATTTCTATGGCTGCTGTTAGAAGGTCTAGCAGGATGGTCATTATCATTGTCGATTATATTTCTTTCAACATAGTCAGGGTCTACATCGTTGTCATTTAGTATATTAAAGCTAACAATGGTTCATTTCATTATCATCAGCATGATTTGACATATTTTCCATCCTGTAAGGGACATTCTCTGGTGATAATTCTTTAAAAATTCACTGTCCTAAAAATATACTTAATTCTCTATCTACAAAGCACTCCACTTAAAAGGACATGCTCCTTTTGGCTGAAACAGAAATACTAAAACCTCTTACTAACACGTTTCCAATAACAAATTTGAAAGAATCTCCTCTCACAACTTTTTCTCTGAAATAAAAAGGTACTGGTGGCAACCATCTTGTCACGAGACATGTAGAGTGAATCTTATTGAACACGAAATTAAAATAAAGCAAAATTTAAACAAATAAAGACGTCCACTGACATAGAAAACACTATAGTTCTTGGCAGGTTATTAGGCACTTACTTAGATTAAAATATATTGTTTTTTTCTGTAACTTTGGCTTACATATAATAAAAAAGTTATCCAGTTTTCATACACGTGTATATGCTGCAGGAATTGATCGGAACTCTTACTCGATATTGAACATACACGGGGCACATAACACATTTCCAGCAAAAAATCGTTTTTGGAATTTTTGTGACATAGAATAAAAAATTCTCACGCCACGAGATGTCAGTTAAGATCTGGAACAAAACCTTCAAACATTTCAAATTACTTTTTGAAAACTTCTATCTGAATTTCACTAGCTGAAAGTATAATTAATACTATTATATAAGTAACGAGTTTCCAGTTTCCACATGAGAGACAATTTACATTAAAATATCAATATCTTACTTTATGTTTGAAGGAAGTTTAATTCTCTTTAATCTAAACTCCGCAGCCGAATTGGCTGAAGTTATTTTAAGTTGATACGTATTTTCTCTTGAAAGGGCTGAAGATAACTTCAGCTCAAAAATAAAAATTCTATGTAAAACTATCATACTTGAATGATTAAATTTGAAACAATTATCTTGGAGTATGGAGATTTAATGCCACGAACACTTGCAATCAAATACACCAGCTGTGCCCTCAAGCAAGAAAATGAAAACACTTGAAACAAATGTAATTGTGGATGAACAAACGTAGTTCAATTACCACTTACTAGTAGTAAACTTAGAATAACAACAGAAGTTATACAGAATATTGCCGATGACATAAGAAATAAACTAAAATACTTCATAATACCCACTATTTTCAAGTTTAGAAATACGGCATAAGAGAAGTTCGTCAAGAGTATTATCAGTAAATCGAGCAAAGTGATAACTAAGAATGACTCGATAGATGTAAAGACAGTTTTAATGGAAATAGGGTTTCCCAAATATTTAAGTATTCCGGAAATTCTAGCATCTAATTTCTATCTAACCAATTTCTAACAATGATACCGAAACTGGTATTCAGAGATTAATAAATGCATTTATTTTTTTGCTAAAGTTAAAGATTAGACACTATTGAATGTTATACGTTATATTTGAGAAAACAAGTCATGCTATAATTTATAACATGTATTCAACATCGTTGTCAAAAAGATTATTTTTCTCTTTTCTCGAGGTATTTAACATATGAAAAATTCGATGCTGATTATCATAGCGCATATAAGTTAATTTCAGAACATGAATTCAATTAGTTTCTTATCATAGTTTTGCAGATTAAATCAGGTAACGTTTAGTTGAGATTTATCAAAAGAAATGCAATAGTATTGACATCTGGGAATGTTAAATACAAAGTTTCTTTTGATATGATGATAATGTAGATTATATTATATTTTATGATGTTTTTACAAAAGGTTAGATTATGGCATGCATTTTTGTTTGTTACTCAAATTGTTCATTTGCTGTTTTTATTTAATTTTAGAAATGAGCAAACTTTACGATTTAAATATTCCTTCGAGAAAATGGATAAAGTGACTAAAATAATTGCTATAGGATAGCTTTGAAAATTAATGTCGAAATAAATTATAAATAACTTCCCTTCTTCTACGCCATCATTTAAATACATTTCGAGGTAAACGGTTTGGAAGGTAAAGAATTTATTTACGAAAAAACTGAATTATCCATTTGGGACTACAATTGCCAGTAAATACCGCTGAAATTCAATTGCTTCGCACTTGATCTATGGCCTTTTTATCTATTCGGTGGCATTATAGTTGTTAACTTGAATACAAATTTCAAAGACACAGTGGCGTTTTTCGGTAACGGTCCGTAATTTCACCCTGCGAGAACAAGCATTCCGTTTTCAAATATATTTGAAGAACAGATAATTAATTTCATCTTTCTGCTTAATATACTTTACTTATGTTCAATATTTGTGACAGAAGTTCAAGTAAAAATATAATCAAGAAATTTATTTCAATTGAAAATTAAACGCATTGTCCTAACAACTTCAGATACACTCTCGACACAGTTTTTCAAATAATGTATAAACACGATAATGCTAACAGACTAGATTGTTGGTCAATGCAAGATAATTATGGTGCCGAACACCATGCTAACAGACCGAGCTTTGGGGCTACGCGAGAGGATTTACGCGATAATGATGCTGCCGATCGCTATGGGAAGTGACTGAGCTGTCATGATGGAACCTTTGAAGTTGGCGCTGAAATCTTTCTTAACAAACTAGGCTTTAGTAGATTAGAGACAAGTAAAGATTTAGAAAAACATTTATTGAAGGTCGTAGCTCAGATAAAATTCAAGGATACAAAAGTATTTAAACAAAACATGAATTTTCCTACGAGATGTCGATACACCTCATGAAAGTCGAAGTTCGGAATCACGATACTAATAAGAATTTAATTACAATTTTAAAATATTGAAATAGGAAAAAGAAACAAATGAGTTTAAAGAGAGCTCCAAATACTAAGTTATACCGAATCAAATACATATACCTACTTAGTAAACTCAGAGAGAGCAACATAACTTTTGAACTTAAGATGTATTCTGATGTGTTGATATGTCGAATGAATTGCAGTTTGTAATCAATGTTCGAATTGTCACTTATTACTGCACAAGTTGCTTAAGCGTGTTTAAACCAAAATATAAAGTTCTGTACCTTTTCTGAGTCCAAAATGGATTATAATTTTGAAGATAGCTGTCCGACGAAAGTTAATGTAGAATTTGTGCTAAACCTGTCAAAATAATTAATGATGGTACTTGAACACGAACGTCTGGTTATGTCTGTCTTCGAGTGAGTGTAGAGAGAAGGTTTTGCTAACATTTATATCAGTATACTTTCTAATTGAAGGAAGCACTAATAACTTTCATGTGGGATAAAATGCAACTGGTTCAAGGCGTATCTGTATACAATTTTTAAAACACATCTTAGAAACGTTCTTGTGTCAATATTCACATCACTAATATATATTCATATTTGTGCATGGCGCTTGTGAAAAAACGGATACATGTGAAAATTCTTATTTCTGTGAACCAAGGTCGAAACATGGTTATCGGAAAGAGTTCCTTACGTAGTGAATATTCTTCGTGAGAGTATGAACGGTCTCACTATCTTGTTGCTTTGTTTTCACATTCTTAATTGTTACCTTGGAGCTGAGGATAATATTAATGTTTAATCATTATCAATTACATATTAGACGTCGAAAAACAAATCTTAAAAACAATTGAATTTAAACCAAAATGTCTTATAACTAAATACAGTGTTACACATAAAAATTAAGAAATTAGTGAAATGAATAAGATTGAAATCTACAATCATACAACAATATGCTCTATAACAAATTTCCCCTCCGCCTATGTTTTTATATTTCTGAAAATGTGTTTCAGGGACATGAAAACCCTGATTTAGGAAGTAATTTGAAACTGAAATATTTTGCGCTTTCATCTGTATCAATTTGAAGTAACTGCCAGAAAATTGTAAAATAAAAGACTTGGGGTTATATTCCGTATAAACCCTTCACCTTATAATGTCTGAAAATATTATTCATAGATTTAATCTAGATATTATCACACGTAAACACATGAAGTAAAAGGTATCTTCTCATAAAAAAGCGTACCAGAGTAAACAAAATCACAGAATTCTAAACATTTAGAGTTAAGAATATCCCAGATCTAGCTCATCTAGCAGTTCTAGCAAAATTATTTTTTTTAATTATTTGGAAATTGATGTGTGTGTATAATACAATAACCCTGATTTGTCTGCCTGGATATCCTATATATCCTTGACTTCATTTAATGCTGTATTCAAAGCAAAAGATATTTTACTAATACGAAAAACTACTTAAATGTTAGCATGACGTTAATAAAGAAAATTGTTAGAAATACCATTTATAGCATTCATATTTATGTTCTCTTCATATGAACGTTCTCTTCTCAGTACACTTTGAAAGTCTAACCTATTTGCACAATATGGTAACAATGTGCCACTATTCTATATAGTTATTAAAAAAATATTTCATTTTGTTGTACTTTCTTCTTACATAGCGAGAGGTTGCTAAATAATTAAATAAAGAAATAATCGGGATAAGTAATCGATACCATGAGCCTCATTCTATAAATGAGGGGTGAGGAGGAGTGAATGAGATACCTTCTTTCGAAGAATAAAATAACAGTTAGATAGCTCGGAGGACTCCCGTTAAGTCACTCGTTTTCTAAGCGCGCGGTTCCTTCTTCAAAAGTGTTAGAAGTTTATTGATTTTTTTATTTTCATTTTAATCATTGACATTTAACATCTCAGCTAGGAGTTATGGCCTAGATCATTTCACTATAATCGAACATTTAGATTTTGTGGACATGATTAATTTTTAAATGTTTGAACTACGCTCGATTTAGTATCCAAAACAAAATTTGGGTGCAAGCACAGATATACGAAATTAATAGTCATGACTTTAGCCTTTTTACAGAATTCACTAAAGTATTAGAGAAAATTACGCTTAGTAAAGATGTTTCTCTCTTGCTTTTTTGATATAACACTGGCCAGAATACTGAAATTATCTTCAAGTTATCATATCAAAATGCACTCATGTCAATAATGCGGCAGTTATAAAAATAACGAAATTCGCCTTTGTTTATTTGTTAATGCGAGCCATTTTATCAGCTCTTCTGCGAGCCTTTCTTTCACGCCAGCACACTGGATTATTTCTTCCTTACTATAAAGTAGTACCTTTCTCCATTTTGTTTTTGTATTTATATTCGGTGCACAAACGTACTTCGGTCTCTTATTCTTATCATATTAATTGTAAGCGTTTTATCAGAATTCTTTGTTAATTGTATTATTTTAGTTGATGAAACTTTAAGTGCTAATATGTTTGATCACGGACGCATGTGTTTTTCCTCTTTTTCTCATAGGATGTATATTGTCTTGTTAATCAAAAGTCTGGTTTTTCGGTGTTATAGTTTCCATGTATACATGAATCACGGTGTCTCTGAGTTCATTAGTCCTATGCTACTGGCTTTTGTGTCATTATTTCAGTAATTTAATTTTTTTCTTTACAGAATGAGAATTTGTTCTAGCGGTCAATCAGACGCTTTCTGATTAAACACCTCGCTACTTGACCTGCAGTTGATCCAGTTAGTATTATATTTATCTCTTTCTCCACAAGAAAGAAAAGTGAATAATACCGAACGCATACTGATGCATAGATGTACAGTAAGTACCTCGCAATAATTTCGATCTGGCAGAGGATGACAAGAAAACTTGTAAGAGAACAGTATTCATAACAAGGTCCAAATCCAACAAGACAATTGTTTTTTTTCCTTTACATTAAATTTCTTCTTCAGCACTTTGAAACGTTTTAGAATTCATCCCTGAGCCTACACTTAGTACAATTTCCTCCAGATAACAGATAAATCATGTAATTAAAGTTCTAAAAGAAGTAGTATATTCTAATTAGAAACTATATTTTATTTTTTATTCTGCGTAACGAATTGAAGTAACAAATTTCTATGCTTAAATTCTGCTACCATTTTTTTCTTGTGCAAAATCCCCATGTAGCGATTAGGTAACCATAGGAATGATCCTCTGTTCTTTCAATGAACTTAGTTTGATGACTTTTTAACACACATGGGAAGCAGAAATATCTTCAGAAAAAAACGTAGACCTAAAAACACAATATATCTAAGCGAAACGTTTTTTAATATCTTGTTTTAAAATAAGTATATCACTTCTTAACGAAAATGAAATTTCGTTGTATCCAATGGCCTAAACGATATACACAAACTTATTAAAGAAAGGTTTCCAAATATGGTGAGCAAAGATTAAATAAAAAACTATACACACTATAGATAAACTAGACCGTTCTGTAACCGAGATGTATCATTTCCTATGCGTTTTGTGCCTCGCTTCTATTCTTATGAATGAAAAAATGGATGTCGAAATTTGCAATCATATATTTCTCAGTATATATGAAGCAAACGTTTGCCATATTTGTAGTTACTGCTATTTTTGGGACTTTTGTGTCAATGTTCTTATTAATTTCATTAACGCTTAAAATAGATTTATCGTTCCATTTTGCGATATTGTAATTTGTAGTGTCAAACAAAAAAATATTAGGCTTCTTTTGAAACATTAATGGGCTAATACTTGCATTTTGAGTATAAGTTTATATATATAAGGGTTGATATTATATATTTAATAAAATAAATAGTTTTGCCTAGTGCAGACTTTAATCTGGAAATTATCCAACATAGTGAACCAAAAAATACAATGGTGAGATTCTCCAAATAACGCATTTATTAACATCGAATTAACAAAAATATCAATCTTCGTTGTCATAGCATTTAAAAATAAGATTTGGCATCCTTTATATGTTCTTATATATTTAAGTGCATTTCTGGTAATTGATCTAATAACTATTATCCGTGATGACTGAAACCTAATATCCGAATTTCGTGGTAATTTATCATGCATCCGGAGTTCAACTTAAATGATACAAATTTGGTTTCTCAAACTTAAACACGACATATATTTCATTTCCCAAGCGAACAATGAAATAATAAAAGATTTATTTTCTTCCCAAAGGATCTCGTATCAAATTCTGTCATTTTCTTCAGAATTGTGCATTGTAATATTCGATATATTTAATTAGCATTACCATCATGAGCGAATTGCTATAAAAAACTTCTAAAACGTATTTTGTAATATCAATAGTAATATTGTGTCGCGACGATATCTCAGTAAATAAAATCGTTTTCTGTGTAGGGTAATTAGATTAGAAGAAATAATACACAGCAAAATACAGATTATTGGTGCTATTCTCCGGAAAAAATAGCACGCCTGAACGAGAATCACGTATAATTTGAAATATTCATTGATTTGCCACACTAATATTTTAGCTTTAAAAAAAATCATTAAATTTACGTTTATACAGTTGTAAGAGAAATGTGCTAACAGTATAAATCAACTACAACAGATAATGACCTTATTGCAAGATGTAATCGATATTATCATTACATCGACTTGTGCGAGCTCAGTTCACATGTATTCAAACTTACTTGTCCTTTCAATCTATGGAATATCTTCACCAAATTAATAATAACAAATAATCCCCTCGAATAATTTACAAAGCGGATGTTCCGCGTAGGAATATTGAAGAGTATGTCGCTTTCCAATTAACGTTTAAACAGATACTTACCTCTGTGGAGAAATGGGTAAAGTCGGTTTAGATGTAACTGTAAGCAAGATTCAAAATATTGTAATAAATATATGTAAATATATCAATATCCAGTGGAGTTTGATGCATTTCCGCAACAATAATAAGTTCCCCGCAATTATACAATTTATATAGTTTCCAATGAGCAACTTCTTTCGCTCAACATTTCCAATTTATTTACAATAAATCTTCCGCAACTAAAACGACTGATAATTTACTTGATGAAGACTACTCGCAAGAGGAATGTCAGAACTTTTTCGAAGTCTTAGAAATAAGTATAAATGACATTCAAAAGGTCATACAGAAACTGAAAACTAATAAGGAAATTGGAACTTATAATATACCAGCTTATATTGTGAATGGTTGTAGTGATATATTTAAAGAACCACTATATACCTTATTTATCAATAAGAACAAGTGTATTTCCGGATATGTGGAAAGATTCAATTATATGTCCAGTTCCGAAGGCAGGCAATAAAAATAATGTGGACAACTATCGTTCAGTAGCCATATTGCCAACGGTTGCAAAAGTATTTGAAAGTGTCGTTTATGATCCTGTCTTGCAGCATGTTAAGCCGGCAATATCAATGTAGCTACACAGCTTTTACAGAACAGATCTACTGTAACTAACCTTGCTATAATTACAGACTTCATAGCTTCCGCTTTGGATAATAAAGAACCAGTAGATGTTGTATACATTGAATTTAAAATAAATCAAAACTGTAGACCATAATTTACTAATTCAAAAGATTTTCATTTTCAGTTTTAGTTCTTTTATGATCCAATCCCTCAAATGTTACTTACGTAACCGTAGACAATCCGTTCTATATAAAGAAAATAAAGCCAATTGCATTTATGTCGGTTCCGATGTTCCTCAGGGATCTCGGTCCTAATCTTGGCCTTCGTCTCTGTCTATTGTTTATTA
Organism: Lepisma saccharinum; assembly: GCA_022664845.1. Taxonomy (NCBI): domain Eukaryota; kingdom Metazoa; phylum Arthropoda; class Insecta; order Zygentoma; family Lepismatidae; genus Lepisma; species Lepisma saccharinum. Next base: position 11,434 of record JAGDQP010028672.1, read on the forward strand.
TTGCTTACCACTCTATATTCAAAACTCTCATAAGTAGATGTTAGTAGAAGATTTGAAAATATTCGTTAATATAATGTCTTTGGTTGATTGTCTACTGCTTCAACAAGATTTGTGCAGTATACTGAAATGGTGTTCTAGGAATAGACTTGAAATACATATTGGTAAGCGCAAAGTCATGATCTTTGACATGCGGGGAAAAGCTTACGATTTTACTTAGTCGATTAATGAAATGCGTTAAAAAGGTTGATACAATTAAAGATTTAGGTGTTACATTTGATAATTAACTAATATTTTCGCCGCTTGTGGTAAATATAACCAATGATGCATATAAAAACCTAGGATTTCTTGTTAATCCAAACAAGGATTATGCAAAGAATAGCACTTTGTAAACTCTGTACTATTCCTATGTTAGGTCCAAACTAGAATATGCCTCACTTATATCGAATATCTCTGTGAAACCAAGTTGTCAGAAGTTCGAACACGTACAACGCAAATTTCTACGTTTTCTCACATACAAACGGACTGGTTTCTACCCAAAATACGAATCATACACACATTTAATTTATAATATTTCATTTCAGCAGCTTGAACAGAGACGAACATTACACTAAATGACTTACTTTTCTTGTACAGACTTATGCCGAAAAAATAGACTTTGCCGAATTAAATGCAACAGTAATTCTTAGGGTTCCGTCCCTCAGAACACGCAAGGGAAATATTGACCTATTCTACTGCAGGAAAGCTCGTACAAATATATTTAATGTGTTACCTACATGGAAAACTAGTGCTATACAATGAAATAGTTACGAACTGTACAAATTTGGAAATATTTGGAAACTCGGAAGAATTTTACAAAAATTTGTTGAGAATAATTAAAAAAAAACTCTTTGGAGAATTAACAAAATAAAAGGTTATAATTGTTTTACTATTTGTGTCATTAGATGTAACAATTGATATAGACGCTATAAACAGGCATTAATTCCTGTTGTGTCGATGAAAGTAAATATATAAATTACTAGAACAGTGTTTTCTAAAGCATTATTACCGAGCACCTAAAATTTAGTTGGTATGTCGCCTATTATCCAGTCGCCGATTATCCTGCCTCAGGTATTTCAAGGTTTCTTTCTTAGTCACACCTGCCAAATTGTACCTTGAAATTATGCCCTGGCCAACTCTTCTCACATCATTTCCCTTATCATATAACAGTCTGAACCATATATAAACTGTGATAAGTAGAGTTAATAGATTTCAATAATGGATACCATAATGATGCATTTTAATCATTTTGTCTTAGAATCAAGGAAAAATATAATCAATCATGTGTAATGCTTAAATAAAGTATATGCTTCGAAGGAGATATTCATTAATGAAGCTTGGTCCGGATTCATAAATGTCAATAATAGGATGTGATAGGGAAAAAAGTAATGTTCACACAAATATTCAAAGTATAAAGTGATAGAAGATCAAAGTTATTACACCATCATTTAACATTCTAAGAACTACGATCACTGAATATACATGTGTTAATACTTACCAAGAGAAAAAAACATTACAACTGACACAGGTAATCTTCATCCCCGTAAGAACGGAATCATTAATAGGACACAGATACAGATTAGAATAACAATTTTGATCAATTCCTGGGACACACAGCTAAGTAATTCTCTCTCAGAAGACTTGTGTAATAATAAGCATTGAACAGATGACATCAGACATACCGGCATTATCACCTTGCATTGATCCCAAACTATCATCTAATAATATTCTATCCTATATGAGAATAAGCTTATCCTTCCTTTCCCGGTGAAGTGAAGCAATAACATTGTGTGATTGCAGGAAAAGGGACCTCACACTATTACAAAAGTTAGTTTGTATAAAAATAACCAATATAATATCATATTAGGCCGGTTTTATTTTAGTAGTATATCATCCAACGTTGGTGATCTGAGTTATGCAAAACGCATATGTATGAGTTCAGTGGAACTTAGTCATATTTACTCATCATACTTAAAGAACTTTAATATTCGAAAGTATTTGAACATTATTAAATTCAAGTGGCATATACCAGTAGTAGAATCGGCCTGAGCCATAGTTACCTAAATGCCTTAAAATAAAATCATTCTCATATAGTTAAATGGGAGTGTCTGCAAAGTGACAATGAACATTAATCCAACACCGAACTGAAGTGCCAACTATAACAGCGTGAATGTGAGAGACTTTAATTCTATTTGCTCATCCCAAAAGTGCTGTACTGTTCTGTGTATACATCGTAGTACTTCTGTATTACAAAAACGACCCAAACTTCAGATATTAGGTGAGTTATAGAGCTGCTAGTATGGACATATTGCGTGTTGGTGTATCTTGAATATTTAGAGTTTCATGAATTTAGAATAATGTTTTGTGATTCTTTCCCTTTTGTACATGTTGCATTTATGCATTAGGCAAGCTTACCTTTGAGATAACCAGATATGAGATATTCTAAAACTGAAATTAGTGTGTTTTACCTTATTTCAAAGTATCCTAAATAGTTTAAGAGTCTTAGTTTTCTCCAGAGTTACGCTTTCCCCCCCAACAGTAGTGCTTGCCAAAGTAGTGTATCTTTGTCCTATTGAGCAGTAAAAGTTGTCCAATAATACGCTGGATAATCTTACATAGTGCATATGCGACCGTGATTGTTTTTTCTTACAATTAAAGGTAGAGTCCCAACCCCTTCTGTTTCATTACAATAGGACCCGATTTTGTATATTATTTACTACAGAATTTCTCTAAACTATTAAATTCAATACATGATCTTATGTTTTACCATCTACTTAGAGAACAATAGGGTTATATCCATGCCTTCAATATTGAGCCTTTTGACATTAGTATTTTGTACGCGGAATTTCCCTATTTCACTTCCAAAGTTTCCAAGCGAATTTCTGATATTCAGCAATATATTGCCCATAACATAACTCAGTCAAAGACTGTAAATGCGATTTTCCACCCAGAAGAGCTTGATACATTGCTTCACTTTATTTGTTCGGCAATTGATTTGAAAAAACGTTATGCATCAAAAACGGATTCTCAGGACATTTTTTTTTAGAAAGCAGTAAACGCATTGAAGAAAGCTCAATATTTCCTTGCTGATAAATTAAGTTAATATATATCACATACGGTGTACAACACCATAGAATTTTATGTAGTAAGCGATGCACATTAGATGCAAAATTACCGAATTTTCCAAATTTGAGCGAAACTATTTTTGTTCGTCAAATTCTAGAGTCAGGCTTGGATTAATAAAGTCAAGGTTTCGTGCAAACAAGTTAGAATACTATTTTATGGCAAGATCCGCCTTTGAACCATTGTACGTATTAATAGCATTACTAGAGCTATTGCATTCCATACTAAGATACATCTACCACGTAATCTTCGATTCATTATATTTTCTCCAAGTAGTGATATTTTGTTACATGAGTTAATCACATACTACTATACTAATACAAGTAACGTGGCTACATTTGTCACGATTTGTGCACACATTAACAACATGGCAGTAGTAATTATTAATCATGCTACGCAAAGATTTCTATATAATATTATTTTTTACGATTAACGAGTGAATCGTACTGTTTACTATGTGGCATCACAGAGACAAGACTAAATTCCAGAAATTCAAGCTATGTAAATATTACAGTTTTTAATTTTGTGTTATTTGAAATTTTGAATTTTTGTGTTAGAATTCCTACAAAAATGGCTATCAATTTAACCTGTTTTGAAAACCCTTAGTAAGATGAAACAGAACCTTTACAAAGAGAAGAGGCACATAACAACCCAAACGTCCGATACAATCCAGAAACAGTGGAGTACAATTTCCACTGCATGAATCGTCATTACTATAATCATCATTGCAGTCGAGTATTTATTTTTCGGGACGGGCGTAAGTCATAGTGCTGTTACCGCCCACACACTTAATGTTATTTTATTATCTTATCGAGTATTTATTTACTCATTAAAGTTAACGCCAATGTACGTAGCATGTATTTGCAGATGAAATACCACTTAAACATAATGTAAAAACCTATTCTCCGCAACATAGATGATAAGATCAACTCAGAAACAAAATCTGATACACTGTTGCTCCTATCAAAACCACACTTCAAAAACTCTAAAGAATAGGTTTTTCGTCAGGGAAGAAAGCTTAAAACAGCAGACGCACTGAAACTTCCACAGAGGAGACCTAACCTGGTAGCAACCACCTCACTACGCAGGCAGGTATCACACAAAAGGAGACAACAAGAATGACACATGAACTGGAAACTGGATAGCTGCAACATAACACATCGTAAAGATGGAAAGCTAATCACAATTTCACCAGTCGTGGACATTTGTCTCTGTCTATACACACATCGAAGCGTTCGGGTAACTGATCTACCAAAAGCCAGCAGAAAAAAAACAAACGCAGAGCGCTTAAAACACATTAGACATCTGGTAATAACGTTTCATATTAAACTTTAACTTTCGTCGACATCATAAAGATGAAAAAGAGAGAGGGAGAGAGACAGAGAGGAAAACAACGTAACAAGTTTAAAATAAATAGAGAAGTGCCCAATTCCCACGTGAAGAAGCGATTAATTTAAGCAAAAATGAAAGTTAAGATGACTCCATGAGTTGAAGCACTCAAACCACAATTTAGCCCATCTGTCGAATCCGAAGAAAATGGAATGCAGACAAAACTCGGACTGTTAGGAAATTAGTATAATAAATAAAAAAATATATATAGCTTAAATACCTTAATTTAGGATCGCGTACCGGTAACTACAGTAGATCCTACAGAGTAAATCTCACTACAGAGAGCATTCGCCACCTTTCGGAAGAAATAGAAAACATTCGATAACAAGTCACTAACTTATCCATTATAATCTTATTTAATTAACGATATAAGTGAGCTTGGGGAACCTACCTGGCACACTAGACCCCTAATATCATCATGAGTGAAAACATCGATTTCGCGCCTAGAGAACCTATTGTCTCAGAAGAAGCAGAAATACAAAATCAACTATATAAGGAGCGTTCCACTTCAATGACTTAACAGGAGATAAAATAAATATCTACCAAGGAATCTAGTTTAAGCTCCATCAAAACCAGCCCATAATTTCTACCGAAAGGCATCGACTTGACCCCAGGAGTGTTAGGCTACTGTAGTTCAATAAAGGCATCTAAGTGCTCGAGGAACGAGAAAAAATGAAATAAATATTAAATTATTAAGCCCGCGATCAAAACGGAAAAAAAATGTTCTGAATCAAAATACGTGCAATGACCTTGTAGTTTCTAGAATAAGTTTTAATACCCTTTTTCTTATAAAGTATATCGTAACTGTCATTGTAACAAAATAACTAATTTATAGCATATTGTTCTAGCTACTATGACAACTTTGGTAACTCTATTGTTTAACTTTATGTAATAAAAGCTGCAATTCGTAGAATTCACAGTTATTTATTTCCGAAGGATGTATGTCAGAAATCTTGTAATAGTACAGTTCGTTTCCATAAGTTCCTTTTCTCAACCTTCCAACCTGTTAACCATCAGAGGAACAATAAGATTTCACGATTACAAACACAGGTTGCTGGAAAAACTTTTATAGCTATGTCATACATTCCATGAAAGGAAGGGGAAATATTGTTCTTCAAATTGTATATAACAGTTCCACAATTGGGTTTGTTCACTACAGAGACTGAGTTACGTACTTGAATTCATTATACTGAAGGAAAAAAAAATCAGAAATAGTGAAATTTAGTTGTTATTTTATCGAAACACTTTTGCTTAGAAAGAGATTCATATGAATTTCTTAGATCGATAATTTCTAAACAGCAATACAACTAAGATTTCATTAAACATGGGAAACCGTAACATATACTGTGAAACATTAGACACAAACATTCAGGGTCATTTTACAGCTAAGTACTACACGTCAGCTCTTGCTATGGAAAGTAACAATTATTTCAAAACATTTACTGT
>JAGDQP010028673.1:0-23097 GCA_022664845.1 Lepisma saccharinum
ATATTGATTGTGTGTGTGTGTGTGTTCCTCTTTCAACAAGGAACAAAAGAGGAAAAGAAATTGAACTCTAGAAATGACTATGAACTTATCGTAAAGTCAACTCTCTAGGCTTGAATTTGTAGCAATAACATTGCACATACGGAAGTAGTGCTGCCATCTGCCGTTAGGGGTCCTTGCTTTACACTAATCTTAAGTGTTTGTTGACTTCCGCTCTGCAACTCGGTATAACCATACAGAGGAATGGCCTTTATTCATAAATATTGATTGATTGAATTATTATTATTAACTTCCTAAACGAGTTTGTAATCTTCTAGGGACGGGACCTACAGTTTAACGTGGGCTCCGAACTACTTTTATCCCCACCGCGAATTGAACCCGGGATCCCTTGATTACAAGGCAGCGAGCGTTACCACTCAACCACAAGGGACACTTTTATTCATAAATATGTATTCATTTCTTTCCGGCTTTGAAGAAGTTTATTTCATAACTGGGAGATGTCACTCTGTGTTTAATAGCTTATTTTCTTAAACATGCTGATAAATTAAAGCTTATGATTGGACCGCACTGCCATATTTCAGCTAACAGGAAATACTGAACCAATCACACGATTTCTTTCTTTTTTCTTTAGCATGATCTTTAAGAAAATAAAATTTTCAGTACAGAGCCATCTCCTGTGGAGGTAAGAAAGCTTTTCGAAGTCAGAAGGTCTGGCTGTTTCTCTGTGGTATCAGTTTACTAAATTGAAAGATAATGAGATCGTTGTGTGTAATTAACCAACTGGAAGTGACACATTAGTTACAGCTTTTTCACACTCTCAGCTTTTTGTCCGGAAAATTGACTTCATGCTGCTATCGAGCCCAGTTTATAACATGTGTTCTTACGATAGTAGGGAGTTCTCATCAAATTGATTTCGAACATGGAGTGACGACTGGCAGCACTTTCTTAGGTAGCGTAATAAGAAAAAAAAATAAAAACATACTTTTCTTAAACAATTCCTACTAAAAGGTAAATAATAATAATAATTTTGTTTATGCATTACAGAAAAGAAAGCATGAGGCGTGCTAATTGAAGAACTTACAAAGTGACTGTATGTGAGAACGCGCCCCATGCTTTTCTTTTCAGTCATGCGTAAACATTTTTTTTTTACTTTTTTGTAGGAATTAAGAAAAGTATGTATTTAAAAAAGTTTTTCTTTTTATTATTTCTTTTTCGAGTTATTTCGATGTTAGGATACTTTTAAGTCAGCGTTTTGATGCTGCGACCCTTTTTTCACAATGTCTATGAGCCTGTTACCCCCTTTTACCGTGTCTACGAGCCTGGGACCAACAAAACCATGATATTTCAAAACGACACTTAATTTGCTGTATTTGGAAATAAATATGCTAATCACATTATCCAAAAAAACTATTAAATAAATTGCATTATCTTCAGTAATTATGAAAACAGTAAACAAAATACTTTCTTCGAAATTTATTACTTTTAATCTACAAAAAACTTGTAAAATTTATTTTTCCACCTCTTGCACACAACCCACGGCCCCTCTGGGGGTAGCGACCCTTACGTTGAGAAGCCCTGCTAATGTTTTGTGACCCAACTCCTAATGTGATCTGCAACCAATCTAACCCAACTTCGTTGCAGGCTAGTATTTGTTTTAGGATAAAGAAATTTTTTTACTAAAAAATAAAATATGCTTTTAACATAGAAATATATAGAAGTAACAGTGACATATTTGTATTGTCACCCGACTTACGTCGCTGTGCAAATTTTCATCATTGTATGACGTCGAGAAAAATCATGTAAAAAAGACGTACAAAAAAAATGGTCGTACGATAACACAGATCGCTACAAAATCCGATTTCTCGTATGGCTGCTCAAAAGCACATAGGCTATCATTTTTATTTTATATTAAGGTGGTTTTAAGTATTTGGACTCTGTCTTTAAAGATGTCTGATTTGCTTTGTTATACGGACTGCTTAGCTAATGAAATGTTTTACAACTGTTCTGAATGGCCTAGAGTAGTGATTCCTGAACTAAGTTGGACACTCGGTGTATATTCGCTTTTATTACTTTCTTCCGTGTCATTTACTGTTGACAATATACCGAGGACTTTATATATTTCTCTCTTTGTAAGACGAAAATTTGAATCAATAGAACACACAACACAGAGATAACCTCAGGGTCACTAGTTGATTTGTTTGTAACCTAGATTCATTTATCAGTTTTCTTGCAACATCTTTAAATTTCAGAAGTGACTTTTCGTCTAATGCTGAGTTTTTTTTTAACTGGATGACGGTGTCTTCAGTGTATGCTGTCTAACAATCAAAGATTTCTGGGTTTGAACTCCGGTGGTGACACAATTGATTCGGAGCTCACTTTAAACTGTAGGTCCTCTCCTTAAGATGCCATCTTGATCTTATGGAAGGCAGTGAAAAACGCCCATCGACTACCCATCGATTGAACGTGCCCAGTCATCTTCTAGTTATAGACCCCCCCCCTCTTTCTCTGGGCAGCTCTATACGATAAGAAAAACCATTTTGTTTTCCTGCGCATGTGCGCAAAGGACTGAGAAAGTTAAAAGAACATCAGGCAAATGTGTCGGTGCTTTTCCAAGATTACTGCTAATGCAAACATCTATCTCCGCATACTTAGTCCATGGGTTTTCATATATTTCGAAGAAATATCATCAAATATGAAAGTTCTCCGGAATTTTGCTGGAAAATCCTAGCAATGTTTGCAAAATATTCGTATGGTTATACTAGTTACGATCACGGCCTTCCGATCGACAGTACAGGACAGAGCCGAAACTGGTCACTGGGTCTAGGCTTCAGACTCGGTGAACTGATTTACCCAGTAACCCAGAGAACAAAACAGAGATTTTAATTATTTCCTTTCATTTGAATAGTGTTTCTGTTACGGGTGACCAGAACCGGAAAGGTTACCCCCCCCCCTTCCCCGGAGGACAAAAATTACGAAGCCAAAATTCAAAGTTAATAATGTTTCCAATTCCGGGTCATTCGGGTCGAGTTACGGACCGGGTCACGTATGTTAGGGTCAGGTCGAGTCACCAAAAGTGACCCGGTTTCAGCTCTCCTACAGAATTATGTAGGTTTGAGTCTTGCTGTCAGTCATCCTGGCCCTGGTTTTTCTTACGTTTCGTCAGAGTAAGAGAAAGATCTTCGCCGCTAGCTTCATCGTCTCTTCCTCCCGGATGAGTGTGCTCCGAGGGACGTCATCGTTCAGACAAAATGGCGGGTATAAGCCATAACATCTGTGAGACATAAATATAATTTAAATTAAAAGCGGCTACCTAAAAGAAGCCTTAGTTTTCTCCGTTAATAGTTTTGTACGTCCATTTGATCAAAAACAGAATTTGCATTTAATATGTCCTATTGGACGCCAACTGATCCCATACATAGTTCACAGATTTCTGCTATGCCATTGCTGTACCATTACAACCACATCTGTTTGGATTCACAATAACATTTCACTTAAATGAACAAAATAACATATTTATTGCGTTAAAATGACGTTGCACCAAATTGCTTTAGGATTTCTGTACAAATTTACCAACAAATTCATTACTTGCAATACATAATGTAAGCAAATCATTTTGAAAGTCTATATCAGTCTTTTTCAACCGATGTGTCGCGAATGATCTGTTACTGGTGTGTCGCAAGCAAATGGAAACGTAGATGGAGATCCCCACTACGCAATAAAATAATAGAAATATTAGTAATAATTTATTTTCAGATATTACTGAATCTGTGCTTAAGTAATTATATTATTTCTATCATAAACTTCTAATAAAAAAAATATTAGTTTTGTGTGAGAGTCATGGGTGTTAAATTTTGATCATATGAATGTGCTGCGGAATTTTAAGAGACCTACGCTGCGTGCCTCTGTGTATATATATATGACCAAGTACCATTTACAAGTGACATTATAACAATCATATGGTGAACCGATGGAGGTTTGCCCTTGCCTCCCATCGGATGAAGATGATGTCCTAAGGACGGGCCCTATCACACTGAAAAATCGATCCATAAACTTTAACTAAACAGGTCCAGTTAAGGGTTTGCTGGTACCGGCAGCAAAACATCTGGTACTATGAACTGTACAAGAGCCAACCAACTTGTATGGTACATGCAGCGAAACACAAATTGTAAAAATGGTTCTGGTTAACGCAACTAAACATAGAGTAACAGATACTGAACAATATAGTACCAAGAACTGAACGATGTTTGGTTGAACTCCAACAAAACATGTCGGATGCCAATTACTATGTATTATGCAAACTGTTACTAAACATTAACAGTAACAGACACCAAATGCGTAATGAGGAGAACGTAACTGGGCGGTTATGGTTGCTGCAGCCATACAATCAGTGAAAAGGATAGTCACTGAATGTCTTGGAAATTTGCAGCCAGTGTGTTTGACAATGTCGTCGACCCGAACAGTAAACGTCATTATGATACGCTTGAGGTGTCTCACTTTGTAAAATCACGAATCAGTGTTCTTCATAGCTCTATTCTAACGCAGGATAAATTAACAAAATTTCCACGTTTCGAATAATTAAAGTTTACATAAATGTCTTTACTCCAGAAACTGTTTCCGTAACATAAAAAGAGCCGGCCGAGCGGTCTGCGGCGGTAGGCTATCGGCTCGAAGGTCCCGGGTTCGAGTCCTGACATGGGTGTGGATATTAACAGAAGGCGAATCGTGACGAGCCGAAGTCCAAAGTTACTAGACTGGCCCACATAAAAATAAAATGTACCAACGTTTACGGAACATAAAAGGACTAGTAAAATGTCCTACGTTCAACAGACGAAACGGTGGAACAGGGGTAGAGTACTGGACAACAAGGTGAACAAGCAAATCTGAAGGTCGTGAGTTCGAACCCCATTCCAGACCTGTTTTTTTTTTCGCTAGTCGATACTGTTTTACTATACGGGTCCAGTAACAGGCACTATAACGTCTGGTACACTGCTTACTGAGCGTATTGTTCCGTTCACTAAATACCTTTAACTAAATATGTTCAGTTGCCATAACCGATCGTTCGGCAGGTTCATCTGGAACTATACGTTTGACTGCCTGCAACTGAACGTTCAGTGACTTTCTTTCTGTGTATATAGTTTAACGTGAGCTCCGAACTATTTATGCTTCCACCGGGAAACGAACTCGGAACTCCTTGATTACAAGGCAGTTAGCGTTAGTCAGATAGTTCAATTGATACACATTCACAAATATTATCGAGGGCTGCTTTCCAGATTTTCATTATTGCTCGTCATTTGTCCAATATCTTTAAAGATGTGGAAACTCACTCACTCACACACACGCACGTGGGTACGGAGGCCTCTTAATACACAGCATTAGAACGCTGCATTATGAAAAAGTTTGAAAATACTGGTCTGTATTCTCACAAAGAAACCTTGGGAGCACATTTGATCATTCCGTTTGTTCATTTTGCCCCTGTATATTCTTACGGTAGAGTTTCTCGGTCACCCTGTATACATGTGCTGTGACACTTCGATGCTTCATTGCATTTTTTTGTGGGTCTAATGAAAACTGTTTATCCCTTTCTCATATGTTGCTGAAGGAATAAAAATGAATGTGCCTGATGAAGGGAGATCTGGAGAAGAGTGGGGTAGAAGAAGAATCGAAGCGGCTTCATGTTACATTCTATCGGGAAGCTGTAACGAATCCTGACGCCTTTGTTAGTTGCTGAACAGATCAGAGAGCGAGAAGATAATTGCTGTTCCCATGTGGGAGGAGGGAGAGGGGGGGGGGGGATATCGTTGTCGCAAAGCGTCATTTAAAGTCCTACGCTGCTTGGATCTCTGTGTTCTATGAGAGAAGAGCAATTGCCCTCTGGATCTCTTGTGGATCGTGTAGGTTGTTTTTTTTTACCCCCAAAGATGAACCGCGTGCTGTTCGCGTGAGGAGGGAGAGGGAATAATGAACGCAGTGGTGGATGGAAAATATCCCTTTTATGTGTGGAGGAAGTATGTAACTCATATTACCAATTAAAATTTTAATTAGTTACTAGAAGCGAAACTGATCATTCAGTGGAACTAAAACGCGTTTTACTATTCGCTGACGAGACGAACGTCAGGCGAAGTTGCTAAATTGTACCTTAAAGATATTTCAATAAATGGGTTCAGACTATAATAAAGAAAATTTACAAATGAATTACGTGGACGTGCTGTGCTGTCCATAGATGTTCCTACAACTAAGAATAGAGTCAACAAAAATGATAAGCAATTGTGTTTCTATAGAGAAGCCGATACAACCACTTTGGTGTGACAGAGTGACTGAGATTAAGGGGACTCGTCACGTCTGCCCCAATTAAAAAAAAAAAAAAAAAAAATCAAAATATTTCGAAATCTAAGAGCATTATGAAAATTTTTAGAACATAGCGTACTAGTATTTACAAATCACTATGAAATACAATTGACAGTGATCTCGAGGTTTTTGTTCTTAAATGAGTAATTAGACTTCAATTCAATAATAACGTCATAATCTTTGAAAACGTATCACGCATCAATGGACAATATTTCGAGATCGCAGGTCGGTCATTGTACTTCATAGTAATTTGTAAGTACTATTGCGCCATGTTCTAAAGGTTTTGATAGCGCTCTTAGATTTTAAAATATTTTGAAAAATGTTAAAAAGTCAGGCTGGGCACAACGAGTTTGGAGAAGTTCATTTTTTTTTTTGGGGGGGGGGGGCATTAAGAACAGAGTTTCGACGTGATCTCAGTTTTCTCTTGTCTTACAAAATGTGTGTTTTCGATACTCAAATTCGTTTTAGAACTTTGGGAAGATTATATAGTAGTTTTATCGATCCCTAATATCGTGTATTTCGATAATTAGAGACTATTTTTTTCAGCGGAAAAAAAAAGAACTTGAGAAACTTCGATTTTTCAGCTTTCATTATTCTCTAGGCCCACGTTGCAAAAAGTTGGGAAAATCCACTCCTTGCTGTTCAATAGAAACACAGTGTTCGTTCCTTGGTGTGTACTTGGCGTCACTCTATAGTTAATACTAAAATTTGAACTCCTTAAACGTATTTCTCCAATTAGGGAAATGGTTTTCGTATGCGATGCCAAGGATATTGACAATCTCCTCCAAAAGAGACTTTCTCTACATGAAAAACAAATTCTGGAAAATTCCCAAAATTTATTAAAGGCCTTGAAAGAAGAAGTCTCCTTGTTACCGAAACTTTGAGTTATTCGAGAATTGAAGGAGAATTTAAGAAACGTTCCTGACAAGGTTGAAGAGGTTGTAATTTCCAAGTTCCTCTGTAATTTTCGAGAACAATCAAAACTGGGAAACCATGGAACAAGGTGCAGATGTTTTAGGTCAGGAGAAAATAAAGTCATGAATTAAAACACACACTACATGGTATTTCTCTAATACTGTGCGAGATAGAGGAACTTGTCTTGTTCCAAAGTTATATTAGATGATAGGAGAAACCATATGGTCTAGAAAGGCTTATCAATAAGTGGCTCGTTCAGAAAGAATATTGCAGTTACTATTGTCCACGAAACGAGACGAGACGAGACAGTTTCTGGGTAGAACATTTTCGAGATGAGACAACAACCTAAATCTCGTCGCGTGGACAACACTAATTGCCATTTTAATCAATAGTCATTAATGTTAAGTCTATGGATGCCACAGATTCCATAAATAATTACTCTTATGAAAGCATAGTTGACAAAAAAAGGACCTCATAACCTCCTCTCGGCCATTCCGAAGTCGCGTAGATATTGTAATATCAATCAGAGTTCATTGTGGAATAGTGGAGACGAAATCTTTTGTTCATATAATTTAGTCACCGCGAACATTTTGGTCACAATAAAAAGTAACTAGTAGATTCGTAGAAATTACCCGATGGGTGCACTTTCTAAATCCAACAAACTGCGCAATTTGGAACCAATCTGTGTTACCAGCTTGTACAAAATCATCCACAGTTTCATTTTTTCATGAATGCGAGTGTATTTTAAACAAGATAGATGACGGTGGCCATATTGCTAATATTCCTTCAATTACTTTATATGGACATTTTGTTATTTATGCGTCTGTGAGAAATTGTTTTTTTAAAACTTGCAATGTTTGAAACTGAGTTCTATTTATGCCTATTAAGCATCTTTGGCCCAGGTCGAAATAGAGTAGAGGGTACGATGTTTACCAGGGCATAGTTTGAAGGTACTATCCCGAGATTGACTGGAAAATCCTGGAGAAAACCTCTGTCACGATGGTCAGTCATTGAGTACAAACCTCTTTGGCTCAAGACACTCAGAGCCTTCCAAAAGGGAAGCGAATGTTTCAGCAAATGACCTACGCCTAGTCAGTTTCACCGAACTCTTCGGCATCGTTATTTTGAGGGGTTGAGCTGTACAAATGTCCAGTTTGTTTTAAGATATGAAAATCATGTAGGCCTATATTTAACAGTTGAATGAATTAAAGTACACAGTACATGTGTGAAAGAGCCCATAAAATTATTTTTATCTTTAACATGCGTAGAAGAAACAAATACGGACATCGCTAGTGAAAGAAGATAGCAGTTGCTAGGGCGCTGGGCTGCCGTTCATGAGGTAACAGGTTCGGATCCCGCCTGAGACATGGATTTCTTTGTGAATTTAGAATTGCATTGCACTAATCGTGGAGGGCCGAAGTTCATAGTTACTAAAATGGCCCTTATAAAATATAGTTTACAATTTTTTTAAGCAATAAGACTAGTAATAAAATTCCCATGTTAGATCATGCAGAAACCGTACCAAGATGTTGTTAATTCACATCCTTAATCCACCATTTTGATTTCAACCCTTGAACTGCATCTCATGCTCTTGTAAATAAGGTTCTTTATACAAGCGGTGATATCTTCTGAAAGTTCAAACACAGATTGTATACGTTCTGTAAACCCTTCACCTTGTGACTTCCCTAAACTGGTAAATGTAAATTCTGTAACAATGTATATATTTTTTTCTATCGCATAGCTCTGGTATCTATAGTTCGGAGTTTAAACATCGCACTTGAGAAGGGATCAGACATATCAAATCTCCCCCCCTCAAAACTGAGGGTTTCCGTGACAACGTTCTCATGTTCTAGAAGACGAAGCGAGGTTGAAAAGTATTTTTGGAGTGGTTTGGTAGTTGGAGGAGAAAAGGGAGAAGATCTGAAGACGATGACGGCTCCATCTGGAGGGTTTCATTCAAAATTCCGTTCTCTCGATGATTACAGCAATTTTTCTTCTCTTGAAAATGTGCTGCTCATTTTATCCCCCTCCCTTAAATCACCACTTCTTTTTTTGTACTTATCGTTCGTTACTCAATTCTTTTTTTGGTTTTGTGGAGTTTTAAAATTCTCTTTTCTATTTCAGAAGACAATCAATTTGGTTCCCATTTTTTTTAATGATTTTTTTTTTTTTTTTTGTGGGGAGGTTGTACGAGGTGTATCACAAAAGTACTGATTTCCATGTATGGCAACATTGTAAACAGTTAGGACTGTCTATGCGAATGCTTCGTTCTCACGGTACTTCATAGAAGTTCATATACTGTAAAATTACCGTAAAGAAAAGTGGGTCGTTGAACTCAAATGTGAAGTCAGTTTCCTTCTTCCTACCTTTGTTGACACGTCATCACGCGTTACAAGCTGAGTACTACAAGTGAAAGAATACTATAAAACAATGTTGTAGTCCCACTAGGTTCAAATTTGTTGAATTCAGAGCTGAAACGGGTCAAATTTTGTAACGGGTCTAGGCTTGGGACCGGTGACCTGATTTCGAACAAGTAACCCAGAGGACAAAGGAGATATTTAATTCTTTATTTATTTATACACTGTTGCGTTTGAACAGTGTTTCATTGCGGGATGACCGGGACCGGGGTGTTACCCCACAGAGTACGGAAAATACGATGCTTAGAAATTCCTAACAGTAGCTAATAACGTACGGGAAAGTCTCATATTACCGGATAGTACAATAATACCGCCGAAGGTGTGCAAATAACTCCTCCTCCCGTGGGAAAGGTTGTTGTGGAAGAATTTGTGAATCCCTCAAATAAAAATATCGATTGAGTCAATCCACAGGAACAGAACCGGGTCAAGATTGACTCGCCGGGTCAGTTGGGTAAGGATTCGATCACCAAGTTGTCGGGTCACACATTCAATCTTGTTATTTGTGTTAAGACCTAGTCCCCAAGTCAGTCGAATCTATCGGGTCAAGTTTCAGACTGGGTCACTTATGTCCAAGACACCGGGTTACAGAAATTTACACGGTTTCAGCTCTGCAGTTCAACCAAAAACATTAAAAATTTGATTTTAGATTTAGGTTGAGCGATTCGGTAGTTTTCGGAGCGACACGACGAAAACACTCACTGAAACAAATGATTTAAGAAGTTAAGTGTTAACGTCAGAGAGTTTAAGCCTTACTGCAGGTAGAATGGGAATTTAACTTTCACTTCGATGCTCTTTTGACCTTCAGTGTTGCCATATCTGGAAATAATGTTTAATTACTTTTTGTTCACACCTCATATACGAGGATATGCCAAAAAGTTAAATTTATATATTTTTAGAGAGAACTAGGATACAGAAGATAAAAGAATACCGTTCTCTTCTTCGAAACACTTTTTTAATATTTTCGATAGAGTAACTAAAGAATTGGTATCTAGAAGCATTTGAACTTGGCCCTACAACACGCTAAAATGAATAAGAGATGTTTTGTTATGAATTTCTTTATACGTCAAATGTTACTTTTGCTGACAGGTCTGCTCTCTTACCTTCATAACCACCCAACGAAGTAAAATTTGGCAACAATGTATTTGCTTATGACTAAAAACCATAGATGATAAGAAATGATATGTGGCACACTGCATTAGGTTAGTCTGTTTCGGTTCCCACCTGAAAAATTATGTAGAAGGTAGTACCTATTATTGGAACAAGAGTGCTGCCATCTTTTGCAGTAATTATGAATTACTTCAAATTGTAATTGTGGTCGCGGCGCCGCGTCCATTTGCATCTCAGGTACACAAACGCTCCTTTTTATGAAATAGGTTGGTAACACTGATAACTGGAGTGTTTGGCAACGAGAATAATACTTATGCCAAGTTTTGTGCAGATACGTATAACCGTATGAAAAGAAATTGAATATTAATTTATTTAAATACAACACTAACAATTGCGACATCTGATCAAGACGATTCGTCAGCTCTGAGCTAGTCTAGCCAAGACGTTTTCAACTATATCTCAACTACATCTCTATACCTTGCTGTTCTTGAAATATATTTTTCGACATAGACTGGCAACAGTTACAACTGAGGTTTTGGGGGACGAGAATATCCACAACATTTTTCTACTGTGTTGAATAATTATTATGATAATTTTGGTGCAGATAGTGGAATAAACAAGTACGATGTTGTAGCTGAGCGGCTGCAATAAAATAGACTATTGTACTAGCTTCGCGATTGCACCTTTATGCCAGTCGCAGATCCTGCCGGATAACAGAATTGGTTTCTCAGGGTCTACGAGTTCTTGATGCTTGAACCTAAGAGCTTGGGGATAAACCGAGATGCCGTCTTTTAATAAACCTCATTCTCGCAATGAACAACTTGAATGTTTACAGCCTTGGACAGTAAAGTTGAAAAGTTTGACAAACACAATTTTACAAACAGCTGATCGCATCAAGGAATAACTAAATTAGTATATATTCCAGAAGCACACATTATAAAAATATTTTCATTCATTATGCAAACTACAAATACCAGTACATTTAGCAATGACATTTATGATCCCGAATTTCGCCCAATAAATACAGTTACTTCAGAAACAGCGACAAACAAAACCACTTCGACGTTGATGTCTTCGTCGTCAACCAACTCGTTCATCGCATCTTAATTTCCAACAGAAATAGTAAGTGTATTTATTTCGGCTATATTTACGTATTATTCAATTTAATATCATTCTCTGTTTAGTTCACAACATAATTGAAACAATAGCATAATCAAATCATAACAAATCCTATAACTCAAATCGGCTTTACAGAAACAACGGAAAGTGCGTAACGAAATAATAACGAAGTGCACAATACAGTGTAATCTAAATACAATGAAATAATAACGTTGCCGAACCTAAATTCATAACTGAATCTAATCATAATAAAGCAGCTATTCATAAGAAATCATCGCCTGACGATAATATTAAAATATGCAAACTATCTAATTAACCGAACCTAACTTGAGCTAACTAACCTAGGCTACCTTAGCAATAGGTCTACCTGAATACAAACAATATGGAAATTTGAGTTTAGAAAACCGGTTGGCAACACTGACGCACTACACCAAGACGGTTCCAGTGTCTCTGAGCCAGTTTCAAGACCTTTCTAACGATAGCTCAACCTCCTTACACCTTGTGGTTTGTGATATTTAGTTTGGACACCGAGTGAGCGGAATTATACAAGGTTTCTTATTGTTAGCTACGCTATGAAGGGATTTAGAAGACGAAATATCTACATTTTCTTTGGGGTTTATTTACAGTTTCCCGATTTTTAGACTTTTTTTTTTATCACAAATTGTTGATGTAATGCATGGTCCTTACACACTCACTCATCTTCAAAGATTCAATCCATTTTCGTTCTCATATTGTGAGGTGAGACGGCAAAGGAGATGGGGAAGAGCAGTGAAAAAAAGGATGAGGAGGGAGCTGAAACCAGAAAGATAGCAACCCTGAAGGATCTAGTTTTCATTCAGCTGGAAGTTTCCAAATTGAGAAGCCTGATAGGTGTTATTTGGCGATCTGTCGTGTACAGAACCGATCGATCGACTTTTAATTTCTGTTGCTGTTGGAAAGGTCACCATCACGGCCTTTCATTCAGCCTCACTCACACACAGACATACACAATTTTCAATTTCTCTTCCCGTATGAATCAAAAGAGATTTTGTTTAAAAAAAAATAAAAAAATGGGAATTTCTCTGCCTCTAAGCTTGGAAAATTAAGACATAACTATTGATTGCCCAGTTAGGTCGTTACCATAGCAATGACGCAAAGCAGAATTTTGCTTCTACCTCTTGATGTCTGGATGCTGCGATTACCTGTGAATACTTCTCAGTTTTGAATACACGGACACACACGCACACATGCATAACACAAAGCCGTCACTTTTGTGGCATTTAAGTAATCCTTTTTTCTGTGCGTGCGCGTCACCACTTCCTTATCAACACTGAACGAGAGTTGATCTGCCATTGGAACATTACGAGAGAACTTCACGTACTTTGGGATCAAAAGTCAGTTTCCCAGTCTCTTTGTTTGGCTTCGTCAAAAGACTCGATTCCATTCTATTCGTTGCAATGCAAATCGAAATCACCGAAAAAAAAAAATCCAGGAAAATCTCTTGATAAATCTTGCTTGCCAGTGATGGTATAAGCATCAAACAAAGCACACAGTGGCCTATAAAGGATGATGATGATTTGTGTTGTGCACGAAGGCAGGTTCTGACCCTAAAGTCCCTGGGAAAGATGAGCCAATGATGGTTTGCCATTGCCTTCCACCGAATTAAGATAACGTATAGTGGTTTAGGTTAGAATAACTCGGGCTACGGATCGGGTCATATAAACCCGGGTTACGGATCGGGTCATATAAAACCCGGGTTACGGATCGGGTCTTAGGAACACGGGTTACGGATCGGGTCGGATCAATTCGGGCTAGGTAAAGGGTCGGATCGGGTCGAATCAAATCGGGTTTTAGATCGGGTCGGATCAACTCGGGTTACAGATCGGGTCGGATCAACTCGGGTTACGGATCGGGTCGGATCAACTCGGGTTTCGAATCGGGTCGGATCAACTCGGGATAGGGATCGGGTCGGATCAGGTCGGATCAACTCGGGGTAGGGATCAGGTCGGATCAACTCGGGTTACGGATCGGGTCAGATCAGCTCTGGTTACGGATCGGGTCAGATCAGCTCTGGTTACGGATCGGGTCGGATCAGACCACTCGGGTCACGAGTCAGGTCGAAGTATTCAAGTCATAGGTCGGATCTGGTTGAACCTCAACCCGACCCGTTGAGATCACTAACATCCTAAAGACGGGGATTACAGTCTATCTTGACTCCGAATCAGTTGTGTCCGCACCGAGAATCGAACCTGGAACACCTTAATCACGATCGTTACCACCCACCCACAGGGAACACATAAAGTATATAGCATTCAAATATAGAATAAGAGCCAATAATTTAACAACGCATACCAAGCATTTTTGTCTAACAATAATAAACAGTAATTTAGAAAACTGAATAAATATGTTTTAACCGTAGTTCAAAACAAAATTCTACTTATATCACATTTTGCTTTGTTTACACTTATTCTTAATTGAATAAAATGTATGACAATTCAATATATATATTATGTAATAACCACAAGGCAATGCGGAAAATTAGGCCAGTGAATTAGAACTCGACAATATGTGAACGCGGAGCAAGTTTTCCACCCTCTCAAGAGCAGAGGAGGGATGACATATTGTTGCCAACCATATATTTTTGTAGTGGAAAACTTGAAAATTTTCTGTACAATTAAAATCAGAGAAACAGGATTACAAATTGACTGACACCTTGCCCTCGATGTATAAATCAACCTATTTATAAAATTTTGTATCCAGACCTCCAAATTTGTGATTTTTATATGCAAATAGATTTCGTTTAGAAGAAAAAAACAACTACCCATTTCTCAATTTCTTTCTTTCTTTTGTAAAAAAAAAAGCAGCTCTTTTATTGCCAGTAGTACAAAATGGACACGTCGGTTAATGTTGAGTTGACCGATGTATTCTCTTCCTGTATTGCCTCTTCAACTACAGGCTCAAGTTTCTTACTACGTGCTCTAAGACCAGTTTTGTTTTTGTTTTTTTGAAATATACGTATATTGACATTTTGTCAGTAAGACAGAATAGTTTCCATTTTTTAAAGCAGTTATCATTTCAGGAAAGCTGTGGTCAGGAGCTTTGATATGTGCATCACTAGCCACAAACTAGAGGGGGTCACGGAAAATTTGAAGAGGGCTGTAGGTCACAATACACTGTATATTGTTTTACCACCACTTTACACACGCAAATTAACTTCGTGGGGCCAAGAAGGTACACGGATTTGAGCCTGGTTTTATCTACATTTGATGTGAACAGAAAAGAGAAATCCTATTTTGTCGCCCTTTGTTTTGATATACTCTCACACACTCCTAGCGTGGCGCGCCCTACAGTTTGAAAAATACTGCTTTACATACACGTAAACGAACATGGTGAATTTGAGCGTTGTACATTTCTCTGTTTAAGATTTTTCATTGAATCTTTGACACATTTTGTTCCTGTGTAAATATGTATATGTAAATATGTTCCTGTGTGGATTTCAATATATTAGAGTAACGTTTATTACATTATATAACATCACTTCTATTGATGTTTCCGACTTTATCTGGTGGAGGAACTGGTGTTTGCGGTGGGGGTGCCAATGGGTCCGGGTGCGGGTCCGATCCGAAAACTTCAAACTTAGAGATTTTCCTATGTAAAAATTCATAAAATGATTATCGAAGGACGAAAGTGGCCGAATGGTCCGAAGTCCATTTTAAGTGGCCCTGCGGGCCATGGATTACGTTTAGGATTTGTCTTACTCGAAGTTTCCTTAGATGTGTGTCTATTTCTATCATCACAGCAAACAAATTGGCAAGTTATCAGTCGTTATCTGTTGACACAGATGTGGCAAGAAACGACATCTGGTGCTGTTTGTTTGTTTTGGTTTATTTTGACGTCAATTCACTGAATTCTAGAGCGCCCTCTGTTGTGGAAATAAGCCTATGTTATCATTATTATTACTTTTATAGAAATACATTTAAATTTATCTCCAAACTAGTGGGACAGGGAGGGAATTCACCGGTTAACTCATAGATTTTGAAAATATTTTTTTTTTTGGACTCTTAATGCATATTTAAGAAACCCGTTTTTTTCTGTTTTTTTTTATTTCCAAAAATATACGGCGATATTCATTCTTCAAGTTGTAATGGTGACAATTATTCAAGTTTTAAACGTGGTAGCCTATAGTGTACTACTTTTGATATTATATCTTAGCAACGAATTAACATTAAAAAGTCATTCGTCTTTTACCTGATAAATATTTGTGTGTACCGTAAACCCTCGGTAATCCGACCTACCAAGGTTCAAGTCCACGCATAATCCGACCATGACAGACTGAGGAATGCCGGGAGATGTCCGTACATGTCCTTGAAACACTACATACATTGTTGATGTAGTTAGCTGGTGACACTTGACCAGTGAGTTCTAATGCTTTGATTTACGAGTATTTATTGTTAAAGCAGTGATTTTTTAAAACGTGTGCAGTTCTTTTGTACTTTATTATAATTTTTCGTAATTATCAAATTATTTTTTTTAAACTTTACGGTATTGTATTAAACATTTTTGCTCCCGACCATGCCTTCAGTCCGATAGGTGACGGATTAACGGAGTTTTACTGTACTTTGTGATGTATAAAGCTTACTCCCATGTCGTTTGTACAGGGTCTGCAGAAATTTTTACAACTTTAAGAAAAATCGAAAATTTCAATATTTCGGGAATGTTTTTTATTCTCTCCATTAATAAAGCATGAACTATTTTTATATACTTTATCGTAAAATATATTAAGGAGGTTGGGACTACTTTCACTCTAACGACAACGGATTATTTTTAAGTTCACATTTCGACGTCATTTTCTTTCTAAACACTGTTAAACAAAATCACTTTTGGGTATAGTTGAGAAATTTCTGTATTCAAAACCTGTCCAAGTTTCATATTCCACCAAGCAGTGATTCCGCCAGACCCCCCTATTGGGCGTGTCACCCCCCCCAATCCTCGAGACCACCCTCAACTTTCAAATTTTTGATGTAAAAAATCTATAGAAAATGTGGAAAACTCCACTTACATCATCCCAATTTTGACTTTGCACCCACCGAACTGAAAATCCTGGCGGAATCCTTGTGACCATGGCATTGGTTTAGATTTTACAGCTAAATGTTTGATTAAAAAAAAAAAAGCGTTCGCGAAACACTTCGGGAGAGGTTGCTTCAGTCATCGATAATTCCTATCCTCCGGCAAATACAGTAGCTGCCCGGAAAGTCTCGCGAACGCTTTATTAGAGGAATCGAAAGTTTCATACGTACTTCCTCCTTCAGTCATTCGATTTTACATCTGTATTGCTTTATTATTAGTACAATGGAGGCCAAATTCTTAGAACTACCTCTATCAAAAAAATAAAAGAAGTTGATTGTTATTCAAAACGCGTATAAAAACCTAAGAAATATTTGTCCCAGGCTTATTTGCGCGAAAACCGTGCTAGATCACTGTGTGATGATTATACACTGAATTTGAAATACTCTGTCTCCATAAACATACTACTTCTTCTCAGTGTTGGCAGGTTCCCGTCCCAGTATTTCCCTCAAAGTACTGAAAAAATTCCCGCGTGCTAAGTTTACTTTAAACGAAATTTCCCCGATTTTGTCTTTTTTTTTCCTTTTATCCTTCACGTGGTCCAGATTTTCACGTTTTCTGTAAAAATTTCCCTTCACCTGATAAGATTTCTTATTCTTGCAAGCACTTCAGTTATGTTTACCTGAGAGTTTTGAAAAAATATTTTAATTAATTTTATGTTTATTTTCTTCCAGGTGAGTGCATATAACACAGAGTTAGAATTAGGAACATTCTCCATGTGTAAGTATAGTATATTATTATTATTATTATAGATTAACTAGGTGAGAGAAAACCCGCTCGTGGACGGAATCAATCCATTTTGAGCAAACTATTTTACACCTGTGCGACCAAAAATAAATAATTGAGATTGCAGTATGATTACTCCCAGTGGCGATTCGTGTTTTTTTTTTTTAAATCAAGTTTAGCAGCCTTGAATGAGGTTTTCAAATCTACTAGAAACTGAGCTCTTGCCGCTAGATGGTAGTACTTTAGTTCCGTCGACTCAATGTTGCCATCTTACATTTAACTAAATGCTCTTTATGCATTTTTATATCTTAACTTGTTTTTCCATGATAAAACTTCTGTTTTTTTTCTTAATATATTGCTTTTGACTGTACGAAGTTCCTAAATTCCTACATGGAAGAATCACCTCGGATTACTTGTTTCATGGGAGATGATTTTCATATTCTTCGGAAGTAGCCAAGTGGAATAATTATATCCTTCCTTGTTTGGAACTCAATACACCATATTAGCTGCTGTGTGGCTACATAAGGAAGGATACGTTAAGTAACCGTTGAGTGATAGTATCAGGGGTCAAAATTTGGAACCAGACATAGTAGTCACAGCCTTCACTTTAAGAAATAATATCTCTCTTTGTGTACCTTATACATGATATTATTCAGCGCTAATCCAAGAAGTTACAAGCGATAGGTCTAGCGGTCGTAGCTCAGTTGGTAGAGCGTTACCTTCGCGTCCGGGAGGACCTCAGTTCGATATCAGCGACCGACGATCCTAACTGAGGTTTTCCTGTCACACCATGCAGATGCCGGAACAGTACCTTCAACTTAGGCCTGACCGACTTCTTTCCGCATCCGGCCTGAGCCATAGATGCTTAAAGACCGAAAACAAAATTCCATTTAGTTCAGTTAGTGCCCCCCTCCCCCCAGTGGTTTTGAGTTTGAATACACGTGTGAGACACATTTCTCCGCAACGTGTATGCTGCAAGTACAGTAATGTATGAACAATAATATTTCCATATTTATCAGAGGAATATTTTAGCAGTAAAATTTGGCGTATCTTTGCATTGGTTTAAAAGACACTACATTTCTCTAATCAACGACTGTAATTTAATTAGTGCAAGCGTATCAACCATATGAATTATTACGTTACCAAGAGCAACGGATTTCCTTTCCTGTGTTTAAATTTTTTATTAGCACGTGACATGCATAACAGTCGCACGCACCATGTTCATATGTAACATGTGAATATATAAATAGTTTTTGTGTAAATTTTTCAGTTTAATTGTTCACGGGTATGTTCGCCGTGACAAGATTTTTAGCGTTGGATAAAGGTCATTTGTATGCTAATATTACATAACCTGCTTAAGAGATGAAATTCAATATGCACAGGGTTATGTAGAAATTCGCGTATTCCGTGGATAGAAAAAGGGTTTAGGGGGGAAATGGCAATAGCTGAGGTCATTTCGACCCTCAGATTTGTGTGTGTGTGTGTATGTATGTGTGTGTGTGAACGTGCTCTCGGATAGTATTCCAGCCAGCAACCCCCCCCCCAATCCTCCCGGAGCTGGAATTGCTTGCTTTCTGTCCAACACATAAAACCTATTGCTGATAGAACTGAATAACTGTGCTATTCTTTTCCCTGCTTCAATTGGACATTCTCTGCGGGTAGAGGGACGAAGGAGGGCGGAGGGACAGGGTGATGAAAATGTCTAGTTGATCTGGGACCACCCCTGTTTCACCCAGGAAGGAGAGGGGAAGGGTGTCGACCATGGTCACTCGCGAGAGATGATGTTAAAAAAAAAGAATAATATCACAGTGCGAATAAAACAAGGCCGTTAATTGGGGCTAAAATGCTTTTCGAAATGAACTGGAAAAACGATTTTCATGTGTGGTGGATATATATATATTAACGTGGTTGTACCAGATTGAGTTTTTGCTGAGAATATATTACCAACATTTTCTTTTTAAAACGATAGTAGTTGAAATTACATAGGGTCTCACTTCTAACGTAAATAAATAATAAATAACATTCGTGATATGTACGTGTATATTACATGTTACATTGTGATTTAAGCTGTGTTTTCGTCTTCACATATTTACCTCAGTATTCCGAAAGTGGACAATAGCGCCTCTTAGTGGGCTGGGCGCAATGGGGATAATAGAACGCACTCGTCATTTGCGATGTCTAAAAATAGGCCTGACCGAGTGGTTAGCATTTAATGAAGTGTTTTATAAATTTTGTCTTGTTTACATGGAAAGGGGATATTTTTTTTCGTTTGGAATATTTGTGTAATGAGTTTTTTACTATAGAAACGGTAAGTGTTTTAACATTCTATGAGAATGGATTAAATGCAAACTGAACAGTGGATGTATTTGAGTTATATTGATGTATATGTGTGGCGACAATGCTATGTAGAGGTAGAACGGGAGGTAAGGTAGGAAACCCCTTACTGCATAATAGACTTGCCCTCGATAGTCGCTCAGTTTTGTAGTACCCTCCACCGTTTGCGCACAGCAATCAAGCCCGACCTGTTGTTGTCCGGAGTTGTTTAGCGGCATGACAACGCCCGACCGCACGGTAGGTGTTGCGCAGAACACGTTGGCGACGTTTGTATGAACTGTGTTGCAACATCTACTGTATAACCTTGATCTATCGCCATGCGACTTCCATATTGTTGATCCCTTGAGAAAGACATTGAAGGATCGGTGCTTTTACTCGGACAATGAAGTTACGGACATTGTTCGCAACTGGTTCCGATCTCAGCGAAAAAGAGTTCTACGAGCAGGGTATTCACCGCTTTGTGAAACACTGGGACCAGTGCTCGTGTAACTTTGGAGATTGCGTTTGAAATAAACTTGTTCCTTTTATTCAGTAGCCCCCAAAGGCGCCCATCAGGGGGGAAAGGGGGGAAGGATGCAAGTTCTACACATTTTGTAGGTACTGCATATTCTCCAGATTGGCGACTTCGTCATTAAATTGACGTTGCCTTTTTGCAATGTTGTCTACGCGTGTTTTTAATGACGGAACACGAAACTGTAACACTGATACTAAGCCTGTGCAGTCTAAGCCATTTTGAATTATTTTCCTAAGAAATAACAGATCAGAAATGCTACTCCTTTGCTCTAACGAACATAAGTATAGTACATTTTCTCTAATGTAGAAAAGTTGTTAAACTTTCTTCCCACCCTTATTACAAATCATAGCATTTTAAAAGCTTCATTGACAATATTTGTTATGTGGCTGTTAAACGTTAATTTCATATCAAACGCAACACCAAGATCGGGCCTACTTAATGCATATGTGAATTTAATAATTTAATCGATGAATCGTTTTATTTCTACTGAATGATAAAACGTCGTATTGACTGAAAGTTGGTCGATAGCGCACTAGTTAATAAAGTTGTCTAAGCTATGCTGTAGTTTTATGGCATCTTCCATGGAATTAATTATATATATTTTGGTTATACGCAAATAGCATTTTTTTTTTCATTATCCTGTATGAATTCCGGTAGGTCATTAATGAACAAGAGGAATAACAACGGTCCAAGATTCGAGCCGAGGTGGACTGCTGACAATGCTGTCTGTATATTCATCAGATTTGTATTTCTTAAATAGAAGAGACTGTCTGCGATTAGTTGGAGAAGAGCATATGAACCTAATCAAGAATGGAGAGAAGTGATTGTGATTTAATTTGCCTAGTAATACATTGTGATTAACTCTGTCAAACGCCTTTTCAAAGTATATATACATCTCATCGACTTCCTTTTCTTCGTCCAGCGCGTGTGCAATAAAATCTGTAACAATTATAAGGTTCGTTACCGTGGATTTCTATGAAACAATGCCATGTTTCATTATTATTTATATATATCAATAGGATTATATAGGAGGGTATGCTATCAGATCCAACTGTTGTTTTGGAATGTAAGTGGTTTTCCATTTGTTGTTTTTTTACGTCAATTATTCACATTTCAGTGCAAGTAAACAAACATTTATTTTCACAGACCATAATTTATTTCTTACTGTATTAATGGGTACAGCTAGTTCAAGGATATGCTAGTAGTAACTCCAGGATTGTGTGCAGACGCCAAATCAAAACTGCAAGCAGTATGTGGTTAGGGTTGGATAAAAGCAAGAGCAGTGATCCAACCAGACCCCTTTTGTGGGGGGTGTCACCCCAAATTCTCTAGAATCTCCACAACTTTATACTTTTTCCGGTCAAAAATCGATTAAAACCATGCGAAAACTCCATTTACACCCTCCCAATTTTAACTGTACACTCCCCAAACTGAAAATCCTGGCGCAATTCCTGTTTGATTGTCTTGTTTTGCACCCGAACTAACAGGCGAGTTGAAGCAGCGTCCTTATTAAATTCTATAAACTTACTTTCCTGGTGATTGAGGTCCCCGTCCTCTCCACAGGATGCAGGGTTAACCTCATATAGCTGCTTAGACCTAGTATTAACTGGATGTATCCACTTCTGCTGAGAATATTGCACACTAGGCTAAACTTTTCAGTGAAAGTCTTAACTAACATAAGCGCAGTGCAGAATACTTTCAACGAATTTTTTTTTTTTTTCGTTAATATCAAAATTCTGTACAAGATCTCCCAGTCGAGTGACAAAGACGAAATCCTTGTCTATGCTGTCGTTCTTCTGCTTTTATGCCACACGAATCCTCTCTTGCTTGTGCTCCGTTTTCTTGTTTCATGGAATAAATAAAACGTAGTTTCATCTCGCCGTCTACAGAGAGAACATACATTCGCCCGAAATTTCGCGGTAGCTGCCATAAACCACGCGTGAACACAGGTCGATAGTGGAATCATTTCAGCGTTCAACCCCTATTCCTCGCGTTTCTTTCTCATTTTAAGACACTACACAACCCTCCTCTTTTCACACACACACAAAAAAATCGTCTCATTTTTTCTTCCCCTTTCTTCAGCTGTCATTGTTCTTAAGTATATAGCCTCTCATGTCTTGCGTGTGTGTGTAAATATATTCTCCCTACTTCTGCTGCTCTTTCCTTTTTATATGCACATTTTCCTGAACATGTATCTATCTTTACTCTTCAGTGCTTCTTTTCCCTAAAAAATTCCCTTCTTAGAGAGTCAGTGAGGGTTATATTCAGCCATTTTCCCACCTTTTACGAGAAGAAATGAGTGGTATGTATCTCCTGTGTAAAAGAAGACAGAGTACTTTTTTTGTTCGAAGGCGAGGACGGTTCATCTGTAGTTGATCTGTAATTCTCTTCTTGAATATTAAGGTTGCTATAATATAATGCAAGAAGAATCTTGAATTGTATCTATGACGGAGGGAAACTTTGGCTTAGGCCGGGGTAGAATTGGGCCATCACATATACCCCATTATACAACTGGTAAGG